>CAKNYM010036126.1:7102-50659 GCA_932195095.1 Andricus curvator
ATTGAAGAGTCAGGAAGCTATGGTAATGCATAATATTTGAAAACACGGTTTTTAATAGTAAAACTTTTTTCACTAACATAATTCAAAATTGATGCAAGAACGGAAAAGATTCCTTGATTCTAGGCAAATCAATTGATCTATAATATAAATACACTTCATTAAAGATTAAGGAAGTTATGCTCATTTGTAATATTTGAATCATCTGTTTCAAACAGAAAAACTTTTTTCATCGACATAATTCAAAGTTTACGCATGAATAGAAAAGACTTTTTGATCATAAATGTTCAAAAAACCCAATTGAAAAAGTCTGTGTCACTGAGGTCAGAGACATAATAAAGAACTTGAAAAACGGTAAGGCTGCTGGTGTGGACAGTATCAGCGCTGAAATGCTTAAATAGGGTGGCGAGTACATACCTCACAGGTTGTGCGAATTGATAAATTTATGTATCGAGACGGGAAGTCCCAGACGATTGGAGAAAAGCGATTATCGTACCAATATACAAAAGAAAGGGAGATCAAAGCAACTGCAGTAACTACAGAGCCTTCTAAGTACCGTAAGTAAAATATACTCAAAAATACTTATTCGTAGGGTAATGGAAATTACAGAAGAAAAGATATGGGAAGTCCAAAGTGGATTAATGCCAGGAAGATCATGTACAGATCAGATATTTAGTCTAAGACAGATCACAGAAAAAAAACTTTAGAGTTGGAAAAAAAGTTTTCTGTGCATTTATTGACCTAGAAAAAGCATTTGACAAGGTAAATAGAAGTAAACTTTGGGAAGTCCTTAAAGAGT
Source organism: Andricus curvator (assembly GCA_932195095.1). Taxonomy (NCBI): domain Eukaryota; kingdom Metazoa; phylum Arthropoda; class Insecta; order Hymenoptera; family Cynipidae; genus Andricus; species Andricus curvator. The sequence goes on from CAKNYM010036126.1 coordinate 7,899, forward strand.
ACGGAGTAAATGGATGGCTCCTACAAGCAATAAAAACAATATATAAAGGTACTAAAGCGAGTGTAAGGGTAAATGGGAAACTGAGTGACTGGTTCGATATTATGCAAGGCGTGAAACAAGGATGCGTTATGTCCTCGTGGCTATTTATCATATTCATGGATAAGTGTCTAAGAACTGCACTCTTCGACGAAGAAGGTGTAGATCTCCAAACAGTCAAGGTACGTGGGTTAGCTTTCGCAGATGACAAGATTGTTATGGCAGAATCAGTCGAGGACTTGCAAAGAATGTTGAATAAACTTAATACAAGCATGAAGAACATGGGACTCAAAATTAACATAAATGAAACAAAAATCATGGTGTTTGAGGGAAAAAGTGAGAAAACAATATGCAACATTGTCCTAAATGATGAGAGATTAGAACAAGTTGACCAGTACGTATATCTAGGTAGTCTATTCACTAGCGACGGAAAAATAGATGGGGAGTTAGATAGGCGTATAAATAAGGGTAAGCAGATTATCGGTAGAGCAGGGGTCCATCCTCACAAATAAAAACATATCAAAAAAAGTTAAAATGGCCATACATAATTCTATATTCGTACCGACTGTACTATACGGTAGCGAGACATGGACCTGTCAAGAAAAGGACAGGAGTAAAATTAACGCGATCGGCATGAAAACTCTGCGCATAATATGCGGGAAAACACTGATGGACAAAGTCCGAAACGAGACAATCCTCAAAGAATGTGGTGCAAAAGAGACAATAGTTGACACATGGGAAAGAAATCAGTTAAGATGGTTCGGTCATCTTGAAAGAATGAAAGATGAACGACTGACCAAACAAGTGTATAAAGGTAAAGTTAATAGCAGAATGTCCAGAGGTAAACCACCGAAAGAATGGTTAGAATATGTAAATGAGACATTAATCCGAAGAGACATAAGAAGCCATAGAAACACAAGAGCTTGCATGAAAAAATGCATGGACGTGAAGGAAGCTAGAGAAGTATGCCAGGACAGAAAAGTGTGGCGACAAATAGTTTATAAACAGAGTGGCAATAGAATGAATGACGCCTGAAAGAAAGACCTTGGATACTAATGGGCCCAAGTGGGGAACCATACATAACAATTTTGTGAGGCTCTTCACTTGGGGTGATCGCTAGAGAGATTGATCAGCAACCTGGGTCGGAGCAGTGTTGCGGAATAAACGTGTCATTTAAATAAATAACACGAGAATTCCAGATAAATCTAAAATATTTATACCTAACACCTATATACCTATCTACCTTATACCTACGTACCTACATACCTCACACCTATATACCTATTTAACATATACCTATCTACTTTATACCTATGCACCCATATACACACTACCTTTCTCCAACCGAGCAAGTCACGCCTAGCCCGAAAGGGAAATGGCTTAATGGTATAATAATAATAATAATTCTGACAATTTTTGTAAAGAAATCGTGAAGCTGGGAAAGGGATAGGGCGCGACAGAACTTTTCCCTTCCATTTTCCAGCTCGAAAAATTATCATTTCGAATATAAAATTTGATTTGTCTGATTTGTCTTTGTATTTGAAAAATTTTTTGTATAATTTTGTAATTTTTTATTTTTTGTAAATTTCTGTTTTTAAATTGATCAAAATGAAGACTTTGGTTTGTCTATTATTGAAAAAAATAACTGATGCTTCCTCTATAAGGAAGCAAATACATTTGCTAACGGGAAGCAAATACATTTGATAACGGGAAGCAAAGCTCTATATTTTTTTAATATAATTTTTATGTGTCTATATATAATTTTTATGTTTTCAAATATAATTCTTATGTTTTCAAATATAATTTTCATGTTTTTTAAATCTATCTTCACTAATTCTGATCAACAGAAAGTTCATTTAAGTCATTTATTCAGAGATAAAAAAATGGTATTCTGAAAATTAAAAATTTTGTGATACGGCACCAGCCGTAAAAAGTCAGCGTGCGACCGTGCGTGCACACTTACAAAATTCACTAAAAATCTGAAAGTTGAAAAAAAATCGAAAAATTATGTGAACTTGCATTTTAGAGGTCAGAGAATCCGAAAAGCCATTCTCCGAAAAAACAACTTAAGTCGGCTTAAGTTGTTTTTGCAGAAATCAGCTCAATTGCAATCATTGTTGCTCGAACCAATGTGACAAAAGTGAGTTCTACAGAAGAATATTTTGTTCCAACCCCTTCTGAAAGTTGACGTTTTCATGCCTGTAGAGCAGGCGGAAAGTCATTCCCCAGTCTCCCGATCCAATGGCCTCCATATACAAGAAAGGGAATCATTCTCTTCAATTTTTTAAAGAAACATTTGTTTATAAAAGTATACTTCCTCATCATAATAATAATCTAATTGTTTCTAGTCTACTTTTTAGAGTAAATTACAATTTTCTAAGTATAATTATGACGTGTGTTCTTTGTAACTTAATAAGAGAATAAGGGCGTGAAAAGTGAGGAAAAACACGAGGTGGATCCATCACGATGCAATAACGAAGACATCAGCTGATGACACATTTTAATATCCTAAAAACCAGGCAGGCTGACAGGCGAACTCTCTCATTCTCTACCTCGCTCTTTTCTTCTTTACTTCCTAAGTCCTCTCTCTTGCGCGATGGCGCATCGCGACAAAAGACCGCGCGTCATGCATTATCTTCTGGGTTTCCTGCTTTCGTCGAAGGCTGTGAAGAGAAAAAGAAAAGGCAGGGTTGTTAGGCTGACGGAAAACGGAACAACAGGGAAGTGGGTGCGGAAGGGCGGTCGCAGCATCCAAGTCCCCAGGTGCCAGGCGAGAGATGATTAAGCTCGCATTTTAATCAAAGGATCGGAGTGAAAAGTCTTGTTGAGCCGAGAGGCGATAGGATTGCCTGCTTGATAAATCAAATCGGTTTTGCCACCGATGGTGCGCCAGTAATAATATATTTTTTGCCATTTTTATCCGTCGCAATCGCGTTTTCCCATTTCATATTCGATTTGATGTCGCTCTTGGATTAAATTATTTTTCATACCTCTCTCTACTTCACTGCTTTGTATCAAAGTGCTTCAACATTTCATTTTTCCCCGTAGAATGTTAGGGAACGTCCATTAATTGCGCAAGATTTTATATTTTTCACTGAATGTATCAAAAATATTCAATCATTTTCACCGTAAACGAGACCTCAAAAGATTTGGAAGATTTGAAAGTATATTTCAGTATTTCAGCTTTTTAGGAATTTCATGGGATCTTAAGAAATTTCAAAAGGTTTCAAGGGATTACAAAAGTTTTGGGGTAGGATTTTAAATGATTTTAAACAATTTCAACAGAGTTTGAAGAAAATACATAGTGCAATTTAAGAGAGAATATTAATTTTTAAAGGGATTTTACAAGATTTTAAGGGACTTCAAGAATTTTAATCACAGTTCCAGAAATTTCATTGAATTTGAAGGAGTTCAAAAAATACCAAAGGATTTTGACTGATTTTTAGGGATTTTAAAGCGGTTTTAAGGAATAACGAACGTTTTCCACTGATTTCAAGAGATTTTAAGAGATTTCGAAATATCACCTAGTGCAATTTCAGAGAGAATCTCAACTTTTCAAGGGAGTCTACAAGACTTTGAAGGACTTCAAGGATTTTACACAGAGTTCCAGAAATTATACTGGATTTTAAAGGATTTCAAGAGATACCGAAGGATTTTCAGGGATTTTAAAGGATTTTAAAGAATTGCATGTGATACCAAAGTCTTTTGACGTATTTTGATGGACATCGGGGGATTTTGAAAGATTTGGAGAGATTTCAAAGGATTTTAACGGACTTGAAGAGATTCAGAGGTGTTTCGATGATTTCACGGGATTTTAAAGGGTTTTCATAGATTTGAAAAGATTCTAAAGTATATTCACACATTTTAAAGGGTTTTGTAAGATTTTAAACGTTTTAAGGAAACTTTGAAGGATTTCCGAATATTATAAATGATTTGAACAGATTTTGAGAAATTGTAATGGTTTTCAAAATATTGTAATAGATTTTAAAATATTTCAAGGGATAACGAAAGAGTCAGAAAGATTCCTACGGAATTTAATTAATTTTTAAAGGGATTTCAAAGATTTCAAGGGATTTTGCAAGACTTCGAAATATTTCACGGATTTAAAAGGATTATAAGGGATTTTAACATTTAAGTATGGACGTGCGGTCTACCAGACCGCACCATACTTCTGATATGTGGGTCCCTCCTCCCTCTGGCCTTCCTCGAAGCTACCGTTATTAGTAGCTTGAGTTTCAGTTGTGCTTTCGCCGAGGTAGGTGGACAACGTGTGGTCCTGCGTTTAATTGGTGTGCAATATCAATTGAAATATCATAGACGATCCGTGAAACCGCACGTTCACGGTAGCGTCACAATTATATATTTTTGTTTCAATTTGTTTCAAGGAATTCGAAACACAAGATGTCACATACAAACAAAAAAAGTGATTTGAGCTTAATCCCTCATTCGAGCAAGAAGTAATAAATTAGTATGGACGTATGGACAAATGGTCTTGCAGACCGCACCATGCTTCTGGTATGTGATTCCTTTTCCCCTCTGATGTAAAAGATTAATAATAATAAAAGTTGATAAAAATGATTGATTTATTACTTATTGCAATTTCCCTTCATATACTTATATACGTTAGATAATAAAAACTTCTCTACTTATTTAATTAGGTACAAATATATACAGTGTTCCGTGAGACCTCAAGACCATATCCTATGTAGAAATTGCGATCGGAATTTGGAAGGGACCCGACTAGTTTTCCCCGTTTCTGATCTGGCGCTGGTCGGGAAAAATAGGGAGGGCCAGACTATCTCTGTAACGCTGTTTTAGCCAGGCACTATCTAGAACTTCTAGCGAGGTCCTAACAGGAATACCCTTCAACCGCCCGTCTAAACCCTCTCTGTTTTCCGGTATGCTCATTATTCAGCTGTGATATAAATATATGTGACAAACTATTTTTCAACAACAAAATGATTATTTTTATTATTTTCCACTGGGTTTCACATGCACAGCAATAATTTAACTGTTTTCATTATGTTTCACGTATTAACAAAAAATTCGAACTTTATTTTAATCAAAGTGATTGTGAAAGGTGAAAAAAGAAATTACCTAAATTTTTTTGGTTATATTCACAAATCACATTCAGTATATATAATAAATAGAATTTAACAAAACTACTACTTGAACTATATTCAATAAAAATTTACGTAGTGTTATTTTCAATAAAAACACGTGTTTATAAGTGTTAAACGCACGGATGATTCAGATGAAAATAAATTTCAGTTTGCTGTCACGTATTGTTGAGGCAGCCATTCGCCTGTTTACTAAGACATGATTTAGTGCATACAAACTTCTGAAGATGGCACTGCATCATATATACTGCAGCACCATCTTCAGGAAATTTATCTGGGGTATGCTGACTAACGCCCGACCAGTGCCTGACTAGAATTTCTTGGTTCTTTTGTCTAAATCAGGAACCAGCTAGAGCCTGGCTCAAATACAAGATTAGGGCCTAACTAGAGGCACATAGTTTTTTCTAGTCATAAGGAATAAAAAATCTTAGCAGTGCCTTGAAGGGTCCTGTTCAGAACTTACTAGACCAGTTGTTCTAGTGAGATTCTGACTACTGCCCTAATTGAAATGGGGACAAATGGGGCAGTTTCTACATGGGATTAGTGCAAAAATGAAACCACGTCCAGACTTAAAGGTTAAAAATTTCAAGTTATTACTAGAATTTCCACAGTTCTGAAAGGGTTTTAAGGGATATTCAGGGAACTTATTCGTTTAAAGAGGATTTAAGAGAATATGTACAATATCCATCAAATTCAAGAGAATTCACAAAATTGTCACATAATTAAACAAATTTTAAGGGATTTACAAAATTTTCAAAAAAAGCATAGAATTTCAAAGGATTGAAAAGATTTTCAGGAATTCCACAAAAAATAAATAAAGCAAATAATGAAATGTGTATATTAAAAAAAAAGTAATTTCATCAGCCAAAACAGATGTTAATTAGTATATTTAAACAAAATAATTAGAAAGAGAAAACTTACGTAAGAAATGCTTTAGACTCCCCCCTCCCTAAGTAAGAATTCTTAGACCATTCTGACACCCCCCCCCCCCAACACTTACGTAATTAATGGACGCTCCCTTATCAGTATTTTGGATTTTATTTTAAACAAATACAAATATTTTCAAAATCCATCATTATTTTCGGAAATCTATTAACTGATCAGTGCTTCATCTCTGAAGAAAAGTAGATATTGTCGTAGTGTCACCCTGGCGAAATCTTTCGGCAGTAAAGAAACAAGAGATGAGAAAGGTGAGGGTGAGCGAGGGAGAAGAAATGGGCGAAGCCGGTCCTTAAATCTGAAAAATTAAATTATATCGTCGTAAAACGCGTTGCTTGGGGGGTTTAGTGTCTCGCGGGTGGTACCCGTTGTGGATGGTTGGGACCTTTGAATAAAAACAGCATTAGTCCGTGAATAATGTATGGATCATGGCGGCTTCATGTACTTTGGGCTACGCTTGACTCTTGCGCTGCCTTCACACCTATGTACTTGCGCCTGTGCCGACAAGAAAGTCGTGCAAGCTTGCTAACGGAGCTTTAGGAGGATGCTGGGACTCATAAACCTTGTCGCTCGCTCTGGAACGCGTTATAATAATTCAGTTCATAAAATTCTTTTTCATATTGTACAGTTATTTGCTTTCACATTAGTGTCAAGACTCTGGATCATAATTGATAAGAAAAAAATGGGACAAAAATATTTATCATTTGGATACATAATTTGTAATAGGACCACTTCCACTTGGACCTCTTAAAGTCTTGGACCATAGACAGTGGTGGCCTAAAAACCAGAAGATTAGAATGTTTGCCCCTTCTGTCCCATTTTGTTAGATTAAAGAATGTTAATTAGTTTCTTAATTTTTATTAAATTCAATATTTAGAGGTATCACCCATCCCCTGGAGTTTTCCATAAGAATAATTTGGGATGAAATAGTTGCATGAATATTCCCTAAATTATATTTTCCTTAATATTTATTTTACCTAAAAATATTTGAGCGAATAGCAATTTTCTAAAATTTTATTTATTCCAATTGTCAATTTACATAATTTTTAATTTTCCGAATTATTTTTTGTTCTAATTTTTATATTTCCGCATTACAATTTGTCGTAATTTCCATATTCCATATGTAGTTTCATTTAAATAATTTTAGCTTATATGCTTATTCGAAAGAATACAAATTACGTCACATAGTAGTATAGTAGTATACCATTAAGCCATTTCCCTTTCAGGGTAGGCGTGACACTATCCGATTTGGGTAGTGTTTCTAGGTGGATAGTTTCTTGTAGTAAATAACTACAAGTTGGGCTCACCACACCCACGACATGCCAACAGCACGCAATATTCTCGAATGGTCACCCATCCAAGTACTAACCGCGCCCAACGCTGCTTAACTTCAGTGATCTGACGAGAACTGGTTTTTTCAGCGTGGTTTAACCGTTGGCAAAATTCCATAGTAATTCGGAAAAATAAAAATTATGTTAAATTGTAATTCGATATTACAAAAAATATGTGAAATTATAATTAGTAAAATAAAAATTATGTCAACTGGTTATTCGGGAATATAAAAATGATAACACATGGTAATTCGAGAATATAACAATTATGACAAATAGTAATTCAGAAATATGACAATTATGAGTCTTATGACAAATGGCAATTCAGCAAAATAAAAATTAGAACAAAACGTAATCCTAAAAAATAAACATTATCCTAAACAGTAACTCAATATCCTAAATATTATGTAAAATTATAATTCGGAAAAATAATAATGGTGTCAGTCATTTGTAAATATAAAAATTATGACAAATGGTCGGTACTTTGGTAAAATTAGAGTTAGAAAAAAATTAATTCCAGAGAATAAAATTTTTCTAAATTTGCGATTAGAATAAATAAAAATATTATAAAATTGTAATTCGGTCAACTTATTTTAAGTAAAATAAATATTAGGGCAAATAAAATTTGTGGAATACCCATGCACTTAAAAAAAAAACATTTTTGTAAATTTTGTCCTAAATGTGAAAATGTATATTAAGTGTAGACCATACTCTCATCATCCCAGGAAAACTCTCCAAAGAATACGAATGCGTCATTAATTCTTAATTTCAACCCCCTGAGCTCCTTATATCATGCCCCAAAAGCTACCCTATGCAAGGGCAATAAAGTTTTGGCGACATATTTTCCTTCATTTTGACTTTTTTCTTATTTTTTCATAGATCCTCATTCATGCATTAATTGCAAAATTTCCTGTATTCTTCAATTTAGTTTCAATTATTTAAATAACTTTTCTTTGTCTTAAACAATTTTCTTTCCATAGAATATCTCGAGTTAATTGTATCTTATTAAACCTATTATCTATTTCATGAATTTTTGGAGTGTATATTTTTGTTTGAATTGTTTTTCAACTTTTTAAAGAATCTTTTTTTGTTTATATCGTTTAAATCCAACTTTTAGCAGGAAAAAGCTAGAAAAACGCATTTTTTGCTGTTTCTCAACAAGTTTTATTACTTTCTCCAATAACACTTAGTCTTTTTGAGCTGTAACCGCTAATAGTTTAAACACATTATTTGTTTAAACAATTTGTTTAAACAATTTGCGCATGGGGTAGTTTTTCTGACACCATCAAAACACCTAAGAGGAATTGAAATTCAAAATTAATGCCTCAACCAATTTCTACCTAAAAGTATTACTTTTTTAAACCAATTTTACGAATTTTCTTTATATTTTGCAAATTCTGGTACTGGGCGTTATTGTTAGTTACAAATTAGGTAAAAAAGTTATGTGGACGAATTTTGACAAATGAACATTTGTCGTTCTTTTGAGTTGTACATATCATCCATAAGATTCATTTACGCACCTCTATAAAACAGCAGATGTTCATTTTACGAAATTCGTCTATTAGACATTTTTATTCATTTTTTAACGACTAATAATGCCCATCAGGCAGAATTTTTAAATTATAAAAGAAGTCCAAAAATGTTATTTTTGAAGAAAGGACCCTACAGATGATTTTCATTTTCTGCTTTAAAAACTTCCACAGCATCATATTGTTACGCTCTGCAAAAAACCCGTTTTCTGGAAGAAGAAATTCTTTTTTTTTTAAATCGGTCAACATTAACCCATCTCGTGTGGAAAAATGTTCTGGAGCTGGCCTGGCCCAGACCAGACGGTCTGGTTTCCAGTCTTGACGCTGGCCAGATGGTCTGGCCTGGGCCTAGCCAAACGTGTAACGTTTTTTCTGACTAGCCCCAGGCCAGACTGCAGGCTGGTCAGCCGCTGGTTATGGGCTGGTCAGCTGCTAATTATGCGATAAGCAAAAAAAGTCTTGTTTTGACAGTGTGAATTTTTTATTTTCTATTATTTTACACACCCTGTAACATTTTCAAAATATGTAAAAAAAAAATTCGCTGATCAAAATTAAGATTTTTTTGTTCTTGCCTCGCTGATCAGCGCCATGTCTGGGCCAGGCCAGACCTTCCAGACCGAACTTACAATTGTTGATCTTGGCTAGCTGATTAGCGGCAAACCGAGACCAGGCCAGACTGTCAAGGTGATGAGAAAAAAGTCTTGTTTTGATAGTGTGAATTTCTTATTTTATATCATTTTAGACTCCCTGTAACTTTTTTGAAACACGTCAAAAAAATTGGCTGATCGAACTTAGAACTTTTTTTTTCTTGGCTCGCTGATCAGCGCCAGTCCTGGGACAGAACAGACCTTCCAGACTAGACCGTCTAGCTAAGGTCAGACCTGGGCCAGATCAGATCTTCCAGGCTAGATAGTCTAGATAAATCCAGACCTGGGCCAGACCTGTAACCAGCCTGCCAGGACATTTTTCCACGAAGGGTACTCCCGGGCTTTTGAAATTAAGGTTTAGCTACCTCTTAAGGAATGTTTAACGAATAATTTCCACCCAGTGACTTTTAATTATGACATGCCCAATACCCTTGTATTGTGCGCTGAAAATGCCCCCAAAAACGTAAAATATCATTTTCATATCAAATTCATGTTAAAAACGGTAGGTTTTGGAATTTTTTCAACATAAATTATTTTTGTTCCATTAGTGACAAGTTTCCAAGCATTTTTTAACTGATTTTTTAATGTTTAAATCATTATTTTTCCCCTTTGAATCATGAAAAGTTATTCTTTTTCGAGATAAATGATACATTTGATGAATATCCAGAGTAATATTTATTGTTTAACATATTTGGTAATTATTTAAACAATTTTCATTTGTATTAACAACTTTTTCCCTCTTAATCGTGAAACGTTAGTAAGTTTGCAATTATTTAAGGAAGTGTCACCAATTACGGAATTTTCCGTAAGTCCAATGCCTTATCCAGCTCGTTCATGACTAAGGTTACGAAAATTTCTGTATAATAATGATTCACTTGCACCATTTCATAGGAAAGGGGGAGATAATTCTTGTTTTTTCGAATCTCTTACACTATGTCGCTTATTGTTCAGTATTTTCTTATCTCAGAACTTATACACGAATTTTTTTAATAATAATCATTTTTAAACCATTTTTTTTCAGTTACGTTATGGATAGTTCCTAAACAAAAGAAATATTATTCTTAACATTAGTTAATTTTGTCATTAATTCCAGAAAATACTAACTTTTTACGATTTGATGGAAAAAAATTATACAAATATTAATTGTTTAAACAATCGCAAAATATTATTTTAGACATTCATCAACTATTTTTTTCACTTTTCACGATTTACTGGAAAAAAATATTGTTTAAATATTTAAATAAATTTGTAAACAATTTGAAATAAGTTTAAATACACTCGAGAACTTGTCACTTATTGATTAAAAACAATAAATCTTGAGAAAATTCAAAAAATATCGCCTTTAGCATGAATTTTACATAAATGTGCCATTTTATGGGCCCATTACAAGCGGATTATAGGGATCGAAATTAAAAGTTATTGAAGAAAATTATTTCCTGAACATTCCTTAAGAGGTCTCTAAGCTTCAATTCACAAAAAAATAATAATAAGTACTTCTTTTTCCATTTTTTCGAAAACCGAGTTTTTCCCTTTTAAAATTTCATGTTAATTTCAAAATCCGGGGGGCACGGAATAATTTTGACCGATTAAACAAAAAAAAAAACAGAATTCTTTTCTCAGTGAAAAGAACAAATTTTAGGGTGGAGTTAATCACCAAAAATCGAAAGTCGAATTTTTGAACCACCCTACTGGTAATTTTGATTGAATGAAAATTAAAAAAAAAACACATTTTTTTGTGAATCTAACGAAATGGAGGGGGGGCAAAAGAAGTCAAAATTTTGTTTTTTAGACCACTTTATAAACACACGTCAGACCTGACCTAGTTTCAGGATTAAAGATTTTGAAGAGACTAAAGCATTGCCGTGATTCTAGGCGAGCGCTGATAAAAGTGAAGTATAAAGGCACCTTTCAAAAGTACTAAAAGACCGGCAAAGAGTGAGGGGGTGAAAAGCGGGGTTGAGCATACCGGCGTTCTCAAAGGGGACATACCATGGATGATATTTTATTCTTGGCCCTGAACCACCCCTCGACATCCGTCGGACCAAGACTCACCCTCCCGATCTCCGGTAGTCCAGGTCTCATCCCCTACCCCATTTGATGCCGTTCCTTGACTTGGCGCACCACCATAAGTAGCACCAAGCGAACGGGGCTCGAAGCCTGGTCTGATGGATTTCATGACTCCATGGGGTCCCCTCAATCCACACTTGCTCTCTTCCCCAACACTAGCGCCTTACTCCACACGCTTTTGCACGTACGCACTTTGATAGGAACTTGTAACTCTACGCACTAGTATAATAAACATTGTACGTTGGTCAACTCCTGTGAAACAAATAAATACTATAAATTATTTATTACGAGAATTGCACATCATTTTGGGCGTGATTAATGAAGATTCGAGATTTATGATTCACGAGGATAGATCATAGACTTGGATATAAAAATAAGACTGGATAAGATAATTTCAGGTAAAATCACAGATAATTATTATTTCAACATTTAATTTTGAATCACAATTGCAAGCGCAATTATAATAAATAGGCATAAAAGTACTGAAAAATTCTATCCTATGTTTTTCAAAATGATTTTCCATTGAATTATTGTTAAAAAAAGACTAATTACTAAAAAAGTTCAAAAGACTTTCTTTTTCAGCAAGACATTTCAGGATAATACTTATGAGCACTTGTAAATAATTTTAAGAAAATTTGGCACTTCAGTACTGGTTTGGTAGATGACGATTTTTTAATTTTGGAGAAAACTTAATTATTAAATGGTTACACTACATTAACGACTTACAAAATTATATACTTGAGCAACAGGATGATTGTGCAAATTAAGGGCATTTAACAGTCTGTGACGTAAACAATTATTACATGTTATTATATTCGGCAATTTTATGACGAGAAAAATAAATATGTTGTACTGAAATGTCGGGAAATGGTTTAAAATATATGAGGGCACGTCTTTCTGTCTCACTTTTTTATTTAAATAATGCAATTACATTAATTATATTTTATCTAGGGTTCTAAAGCCCGGTTCTCAGTGACACGTGAAATAAAAAAATTAATAAAATTGTACTATTTAAGAAAAATAAAAACTCAAATGGGCCAGACCTGTCGAAAGAAATAGTTTTTACTGATGATGATCTATACGAATATTGTAATAATCATTTCCGATAATAATTTTCGTTTAATTCCTTTGTTATTGGAAGATTGTTAATTTTGTCAGTAAACAAAAATCTAAGAATTTTACCATGAAAATATCCGAGTATGAAAACGAGAAACTGCAATAGAAAATTCAAAGGGCGACAGAGAACCTTTACGAGTGACAAATCCATAGGTCGTATCCCTCAGAATTTTCAATTATCGCGTAAATAAAATACGATCGGCCGTGAAAGGAAACGTATAAGACAGTTTTCAGGGTGAGTCTAGTAAGTTACCATGAGATATGACGTAAAACCATCCTTACGGCGTTCCTTAACTGAATTGTGTATGTCTCTAAGGCACCCTTACCTACACTTTTCGATTGTGAAAGAAAAAAAAACTTCAATATTTTTAAAATATTGAAGGATAACTTTAAACTCTTATTATGTGAAATTTTTTTATTAGTTCTAGTAAAAATGTGAAAAGGGTAATTTTTTGTACAAATTTGTAAATAATTGTAAGATTTTGTAAAAATTTCTGAATAGTAGCAACAAAATTTAGTTTCTAGTTCTTATTTCAATTTATTGTATTCTAGCCATTGGAAAAATATATTTCCACCAGGAAAGGTTAAAATAAAAATATAAATTGTGACTAAGAAAAGGGTAAAATTTCTAATACTAGTTTGATAAATTACAAGATGTAAAATTTTAACCTCTTGATTTGATAATTTTGTTCAATTGATGGCGTTCAAAGTTGAGAAATATATCAAGTCAAAGAATTTATATTTTAAGAAATGCCCAATTGCATTTTTTTAAGAATAATTTTTTTTTAATAATGAGCAGTTCAACACTGAACAAAGTTCAAAGTTGAAAAGTACCAAATTGAAGAATTAAACTTTAAACAATAAATTAATGTCTGGAAGAGTCGTAGAGGACACATTTTTTCAAAGTACTCTTTTACTAAGTAAAACATTTTTTGAATAGGTATTAATTAAAAAAAGTATTTTCCTGAATTCTATATTTTCAAATTTCAAATTTTCAAATTGAATAATTTACCAGTTTGAAACAGAATTGCACAATTTCAACATGAAACAACAATCATTTTGAATTGACTTAAATATATCGAATGTATGTATGTATGTATACCATTAAGCCATTTCCCTTTCAGGGTAGGCGTGACACTACCCGATTCGGGTAGTGTTTCTAGGTGGATAGTTTTCTTGTAGTTATAAATAACTACAAATTTGGGCTCACCACACCCATAATATGCCAACAGCACACAGTATTCTCGAATGGTCACCCATCCAAGTACTAACCGCGCCCAACGCTGCTTAACTTCAGTGATCTGACGAGAACTGGTTTTTTCAGCATGGCATGGCATGGCATTTCATGGAAATATATTTTCACAATAAAATACAATAAATTACAATAATGTGTAATAATTTGAAAATTTATAATCACTTGGGGAATTTTGTAAAAGTGTCATAATTCTATATACAAATTTTTGTTTCTACTAGAATTTGTTGTGAGTTTTAACGATTTTTTTAAATGTGGGCCAGTAATAATAAGTAATAATAAGTAAGAAATATCAGGATCTGCAAGTGGTTCTTTCAATTGAATGAAATGTTGTAAATTATAATGTTATGGAAAAGACTTTTGAAGTTTAAGGGATTAAAAAAAGAATTAATTACGGGAGTTACGCCATGTTGAATTTTGCTATAACATTTTTTTGAATTATCGATTATTCCAAAACCGCCGGACAAATTCCGATGAAACTTCAAAGTATTGTAGAAAAAGGTATACGCTTTAATATCGTAATAATGAGAAAAAATTTGTTTCAAATTTTGATTTAAAAAAACTCAAGATTCACTAATAAAAAATTGTATTCTTAAACAAAAATCGCCCAACAGGTCAAATCTTAATGAATCTTAATGTTTTTTTTTTCAGAAAGAGAGAGCCAAAAATAAATTCCAGTGGATTAGTGTAAAAAAACAATTGTTTATAATGTTATAAAGAAATAATGATCGAAAGTAATTGTTTCGTGATTCGCAATGATTAGTTATTTGAAATCCATAGCTTTTGTATACAATATTACAATGAGTTAAACAAATTATTAGTTAAACAAATACACATTCCGACTATTTTTCTCAAAGATTGCTTGCTGTCACAATTTTCGAATTGCAAACAATTGTTAATTATTTATAAACACTTTTCATAACCATGTGCGCACTTTGACAATTTTGTCATGAATATGCCTAATTTTTTTATGAGATAAACAAGAAAGCCTTTCCATGAAAAAAATTTCAAAACGTGATGAAAAATGTCTATACAAATTGTTTATATAATCATCTATTTTTATGCCAGCAAGGAGTCCCTGACAAGATATTTCTAGTTGATTACGCAAAAAATTAGGCCCACTCGTGAAAAAATGGTAAAAATGTGCATTTTTTAAATAAAAATTGTTCAAATAATTAGCAGGTTTTTGGAAATTAAAGAATATGACACCCAGCAATATTTGGCAACACATTTCTAGTTAGTTATTACGTTGATTTATAACCGGTCTTAATAAATTTAAAATTATTGAGACTCAGACCATTGCTGAAAAATAACATAACAATCCATTCTAAATTGACCTATGTCATGCGATTTTTGTCCAAGAAACGTGCTTTTCCCCCACTGTATGATACTGGAAGAGGAACGCAGTGGCGGCACACGGCGCCCATAAAATGACGATATCTCGTGATCTGGAAGAGTCACCATCAATTTTGTTGTTAATGAAAGGTGCAATTGTAAGGCATTTGTGTATTTTAACTACAAAAAAATAAAAAGCTGCGACATTAACGAAAAATTTTATTCAAAAATGTTGTTGACTTTCTTTGTCAAAATTGTGAAAAAATTTAAAAAACCGTATTACGGTATTAAATTGTATACTTATGTATATGATACCTCCAAGTTTCATAAAAATTCGTTTACATGGTTTTCGAAATATCGATAATTCAAAACATGACGCAAGTCCCGTAATTTTGAAAATGATTTAAAATCCTTTAGGCAAAAAAAGTAACTTATATAACACAGTAATTTTACAAAATTTCTTTAAAATCGAAAGGCCACTTGCATACCCTGATGTTTCTGACGTATACTGGGCTACTAGCCCCTGTAAAAAAAACTACTCGAGTCTAAAAGTTCTCCCCTGATTCGGACACTTTTACTTTGTACACCAAATTACAATTGTCACATTTTTAAGCTTTATTGTAATTTATTTTATTGTGAAAATAAATTTAAAGCAGGGTGCTGCTTGAAAATACGAAATCCAAGTATGAAGCATTTTAAATCCTCTCATTACAGTAGATTGTAGCTTATTTAAGTAGTTGAAATTTACAGACGTTATGCAGCTCTCACTAAAAGAACTGTTGCAATCACCTGTGCAATCATCTGCGATGTCCTTTAAAGATCTAAAGACACTTTTATTTATATAAGATGATTTTCGTGTTTCTCTTGATTATTCAGTGAGAAGCGCTTGAAAATACATAGATGGCAGAAGAAGAGAGAGCACAGAGAATGCTGAAGTTTTTAATATTCGTCGTAAACAGGCAGTACCCGCCTCTGGGATGAAGTTTGAATTAGCGGAGACATATTCATACGAGGAGTTTGCAGCATCGAGGGTCGTTCCTCGGAGGGCACTCCGTCATCTCACTGCTCTTCTCGCTTGCCAGGCCTCGTCGCGTGGACGCCCTCGGGGAGAGAATGAGTGAGATAGCTGCTCATTAATTAAGTCTTTTTGCAGACTGACCCTCACAAGTGGCACAGGGAGCTTAAAAAGCTGCCCCTACCTGAACATTCGTCTCCGCAGTCTCCTACTTGATAATATTACTTGAAGTATGTGATATTTTTTTGTACCTCGCTTTTGTATCTCCTTTAGAAGGTAAATAAGAGAAATTCAGCGGACGAAGCAAGAGTCTACATTTCAAAAATTTGGAACTAATCAAAAAAATTACTTAAAGTTGGCGACGCGCGCCTACAAAAAAGGGTTTCGTAGCCTATTAAGACGTTTACTAAGCCTTTTAAGTCCCCCTGCTCCAATACTTTTCACCCCTCTTTCCCCTACTCCTCCTCTTTCCCAAAATTCTTATACACTCACTTCCCCTACTTCTCCCTCCTCTACCTACCCTCTCCTTACATCCCTTACTTTCCCTCCCCACCATTCCTTTCCAACATCACCACTACTTACTTTCCTTTCCCACTTTCCTACACCCCTCACTTCTCTGAACGCCAACTGCCTCAGTAACCCTTGCTTCCTACCACCCTTCCTTACGTACTTCCCCACTCCTCGTTTCTCTCCCCTGCTTCCCATAATTCTTCTTTCCTAGTTTCCCCGCACTTCCCCATCCTTCACTTCCCCTCACTTCCACACACTACGATTCCCATAACTTCCAATACTTCCCTTCCCCATCCGGGAAGAAAGTACGACGAACGGACTGACGGTCATCCAACCAAAACTATAAGGATTTCTGTCCGGGCTTACGAAACCTTGAAAATTATTTAAAGTAGGCGACATGCGTCTACATAGAAGGGTTTCGTAGCCTATTTAATATAGTATTTGAAACGTCTAAATAAAATATTTTTGTTTAACTAAGAAAATTAAGTTATTGTAGTAGATTGATCCCCAATCTCGCCCTTCGCATACCCCTACTTCTCCCTTCCCTTCCATTTTCACTTTCTTGTCCGATCCCTCTTCTCCTCTTCCTACTATCTCGCCAAATCCTGCTTTACCTCCCACTCCTACTTCCCCTACCTCCCTGTCACTACTTGCTTTACCCTCCCATCACTGCTACTTTCAGATTCCCCTTCCACCTCCTAGTAGTCGTTTAAATCTCTCCCTCTGATAATTTAGGAGCACTACTTCCGTATTTTCTTCTACTTTCCCTCCCCTTCAACAATTATCCTCCTCTAACTTTCCCTCCCTTCCCCTAATTCTCCCTCATCTACTTCCCCTTTCACCACTTTTCCTATTTCCCCTCCTAACTCTCTCTTCCCTACTTCCCGACCACTCACTTTCCTTCCTCTTCTTCCCCTTCCCCACTCACCCTCCCGTCCACTCCTCTTAACTACCCTCACTTCCCTACTCATAACTTTCCTCCTTCTACTTCCCTTCCTCTACGCATCCACACTTCACCTACTACTCTCCGCTCACTTCACTTATTACCCCTTCCATCATCTCATCTATTTCCCCTCCCCTCACTTCACCTAATTCATCTTTCCTCGCCTCCCCGCATTTTCACTCATCTCACTTCCACTCCCGAGAAAAAAAGTACGATGGACGGACACCCGGCCGAAACTATAAGGATTTCTGCCCAGGGCTAGGAAACCCTTAAAATTAGTCAGAGTAGGCGACATGTGTCTACGAAAAAGGGTTTCGTAGTCTATTTAATATAATATTTAAAGTCTTTTTTTTCTTTTATATGTTTGTTTTACTCTGAAAAATAAGTGATTGTAGTAGATTGAGTCCGAATCTCCTCATTCCCACTTACCCCCTCTCTCTTTCTCACCACTTCTTTCTATCCCATCTTATCCTATCTTGTCCTGTCCTATTCCATCCTGCCCTATCCGATCCTACCCGATCGTATCCTATCTTTACGTGCCCTCCCCCCACGTGACCTCCTCTGCTTCCGCCAACGTTGCTTTCCTTCCCCTACTTCACCTTCTCTATTTCCCCTTCCTCGCTTCCCCAACCACTCCCTACTTCTCCCTCCCCTTTACTCTCGACTAACCCGCCACTCATTCAGCCCTACACTCCTAGTTTACCCCCTCCCCTACTTCCCTTCCACTAATCTCATCATCCTACATACCCTCTCAACTTCTCGTAAGTCTCCTCCCTTCGATTCCCCAATATCCCCTCCCCTACTATTCATGCTGCCCCTATCTTCTCCTATTTCCCCTCCCTTATTACCTTTCTACCCCGCAATTTCCGACCGAAACTATAAGAAAGTTGAATCTCGGAAAGCTAATAAAATTCGATATAAAATGTATTGGGAATTGATGATCTTTAAGTGCTGTTCAACGTTGATCGAAATGTTGGTTTATCAGCCAATCGAGTTGTAGTACTGTGGACACTGGACATATTGGTTATATGCAGATCCTGTTACTTCAGGATAACAATACCTGAACCTGTACAGAGATCTGTTGGACTAAACTGGAATGGGATTCCTCGGCATGTTAGCAGCAAATTGTTAAGGGATAGGGAATTCCATATGAGAGAACATGACATCAGAGTCGGACTCTGGTAGGTATACTTACCCGTTGTCTGATATGTGTGTTCTGATCACACATATAGAAATAAGTAATTCAAAAGTGGCGTAACTAACTTCTGTAAGTTCCAAATTTTTCGTAGTTATAATCCAAACACCAATACCAGATTTTCCAAGCAGACACGATACATTTTTTAGTATCATATTAAAAAAAAAATCAGAAATAGAAAACTCATTTTGACAGCGAGAGTGTCCTCTCATTGTTACTACCATGATAGCAGAAACGAAACAAACAATATGTTAGCGACCCTCGACGATATTTCGAATTTGAATTTAAATAACTTGGTAGGATCGGCTCAGGGACTTTGGGACCACGCACGAACGTAGCTCTCTTTCTCTTTTGCTCTAGTTTTCTCTTCCTCTTCCGGGCTTCCGATCTCACTTTACAGTATTATCCTTTCCGGACGAAGAGTATTTGGCACTGCCAGAGATATCGTACACTACCACCAAGAAACACGTAACTTACCAAGTTATTACTTTTCTAGCATCGTGCGACACAGATATCGCAGCAGCCGAGACCAGAAATTGAGATGGTCTTCGGTGACTTCTTGTTATTTTTTAATTGATCTAATATTTATAAAATCGTATCGCAAGCTAGAGATTTCCCCAGGTGACCAAGCCAGACCGCGCCATCCTGGTTATATTGAAAAATATCGAGTCGGAAAAATGTTTGCGCTTCTTTACTTTTTGTAGTCCCTTCTCCCTCTTCCTCTTGGTCTCCTGCTCTCTTTATTTCATGACCCAACCGACCCTTGATTAAAGTTTGCTCCCCACGCGTCGACAAGTACGATGTAGGACGTAATTCCATTTTCGTCGCCGGTCGTGTTCAAAAGTATGACTTTCTTTTCATATTATAAATTATCTATATTGCTATATTGGACTTTTCTTGTCTCTCAATCACTGTCTTGCTTATTTACTACTCTCCTTGATCACACTTCCTGGGGACTAAGTCCTAATTCTAAATAGCAATATTAATGTTCTGGATCCGTCTTGAGGAAAGTGCAAGGATGGCTCTACTAGGTCTGTCTAGTGCCTATACAGTGAAGAGAGAGTGCGTTAACGTTAATATTTGAGAATCTGGTTATCGCGCGCTTAATATGCAAGGGTTAATATGAAGGCGCCCCCCAGGAGTCGTAAGGTGGTGGCACACGTATGCCGCGATATACGTCCAGGGCATACCACCCTTTCTCGCGACCCTGGGCCAACACTCGCTGCATATTTCATATTTATATTAACCTGATTAAGACATGTTGCCCCGTGGCTTAATGTAGATATGTGGAGTTTGTTTCTGAACTGGCATTCATTTTAATGGAATTTGTAATTAAATGAGCTATGCCGTACCTCTTTCTCACTCCTTCCATTCCTCTTTCTACGTTTGTCTTCCAACCTTATCTTCCCTCTTCGTCTCAACTCTTTCCCTCAATCCATAACACCACAAAACATCAATAAACAAGATTTCATCATCAATGAGTCTTGCAAGACTAAATTTGGATGCTTGATGCAAGACTGACAACTGATGATTCTTTTATCGTTTATTATTTTGACAATAGGTCGAAGGATTTACGAGAGTCGCAATTGAGAGGAAACTGTGAGGGGAAGCATTTATGCGAAGAGAGCTAGAGCGGTATTATTTGGTTATACGAGGCGTGATTAGCGTCTCCGTCAACTCGCATCAAACTTTCCCGATTAATCAAGCTTCCCTTCCTCCTTTCCACTCCCAGGTAGCGCAGCTTCTACGTCCACGAACCATCCCCTTTCGTGGTGGTGACGATGCCACCGTAATGTAAACTAATTAAACTGGAGGCCAGGCACTAATGTGTCCATTATGTCCGCCTGCCCTCCGCCCAGCGTCGTACTGGACCCTCAAACCTCTCCTGGTATCTCACTCCTACCCTTTCAAATAACCCAACAGCAACCACGGACAAGTAGCTTACTTAATGCAATATTGCCGGAGCTCCTTAGTACTCCTAATAATTTTAAAAGTACCTTTTTAATAAATTAATTATTATACTAAGACCTGAAAAAAGTGCCAATGAGATCCCAATAAGATCCCAAATAAAGTACAATTAAGGTACCGAGTATATCAGGCTCGATATCAGGTAAATCAATACTTAGTACTAAGCATTTATAAAAATTGTTAACAGCCCGAATAGGAACTAATGTACTGGAAAAGTTCCAATTAATTTTTTACACAATTTTCACAAGTGCTCACGAAATTTATGTTCCAAAAAACAATGCTGAAATAGTACTGAAACACCGCAAAAAGTTCAAAATACTTCCTGTTTCAGCAGGATTTGTTAGGAGGATAAATCTACACTTTTTCGTAGCCCCTTTTCCAGCTCGTTCAGGGCCAAGGTTACGGAAAATCCCGTAACAGTAACACTATCGCTATACCTGACCGGTTAGTTTTACTATTTTTAAGGAAGAATTTTAATATAAAATTATTGGGTTTCGAAGAAAACTTAAAACCTTTAAGAGTATCAGGTTGTGTTAGTTTTCTTCACCGAAAGTTAGCATTTTTAACGAAAAATTATCATCAAGATTTTAAATTTTCAACATTTTTAGGTTATGTTAGCGTTTTACACCAGAAATGGGTATTTTTAATACAAAATTCTTAGATTTTGAAGATAAAAAGTTGTTCAACAATTTACTTTTTCGGTTTTGTTACCGTTTTTTACTCAAAATTGACATTTTTAAATAAAAATAATTATAATTTAGAGGTTCCAGATTTCTTAACAATTTTAGGTTACGTTAGCGTTCTGAACCAAAAATTCGCATTGAAGAACACAAATCATTATAGTTCGAAAAAGATTTGCAATTTTTGAATAGTTTGAGGTTATATTAGCATTTTTCACAAAAAATCGGTTATTTTAAACAAAAATCATTAGATTCCTAATAATATTTACAATTCTGAACAATTTTCTGTTAAGTTAGTATTTTTTAACGAAAAATTATTGGTATTGTCAATAAAAAATAATCATAATTTAAAGAAAGTTTACAATTTCTCAACAACTTTAAGTTATGTTGTTGTGTTTCACCTAAAACTAGTATTTTTAAAGAAAAATAATTAGACTTAACTCCAATGAGTTTTGTTTAAAATAATAAAATCTACAAGGTAAACAATCTCGGACTGTGTTACCGTTTTTCGTCGGCAATTAAAATTCTCATTAAAAAATCACAAGGTATCAGAGAAGATTCCTAATTTTTTTAAAAAGTGTCTACACGTACACAAATAGCCCCTTATCCACCTCCCGTTATTTGTACCGAAAAAATTCAGCTATTTGTACCGAAATGTTGGTACACGTAGCCATTTTGGATTAGGTTAGTCTTTTCCGTAGGATTCTGTATTTTTTATGAAAAAAAAAGATTTCAAAGAAGACAAAAATATATTTGGACAATTTTAGGTAACGCTCGCGTTAAAATTTTTGTTTTAAATTGCTATTCTTAATATAAAAAGAACATTAGATTTTGACAAATATTTACAATATTTCATCAATAACAGGGTATATTATCCTTCTTCACCTGAATTATTATTTTTAACAAAAATCACTTGATTTAAAAAATAAAACTTACTATTTTGAACGACTTAAAGTTATGGTAATGTTTCTCAACGGAAATTGGTATTTCTAAACAAAAATCCAACAGTTTGATTGTCTATATATCATACAAAAATATTATATATAATCGTGAAGATAAAATATTACTTTCAATATTTTAATTTAAAATTTTCATTAAAAAAAATAGATTGGGACTTTTCGAGTAGGTACTAAAATATATATCGGCAAATTTAAGCAATATAAAACCTGTAACCATGAATTTGATATGAATTTGGAATTGTAAAAATTTTAAGGAAAATGAAGTAAAAAATCTTCAAGAAATTTCCCACGGCAAGACAATTGTTGAGTTCTTTTTGAGTTTATTGAAATAATATAAATTTTTTTTAAAATTAGGTCGGATTTTTCTAGTACTTTTTTCTCTTCTGAAACAAATTTTGACCTTTTTTGTTACATTAGTCCTATTTCAGCATTCCTTTTTTGGGACATAATTCCTTGAAGAACACGTAAAAAAATGAGAAAGGGGACTTTTCTAGTACTTTGGTCCCTAACAAATTTTCTACGCAGAGCTGTTTTTCATATTTTTGAACGATGAATTTGGATTTTTGCACCTGTATAAATTTTGAAAAAAATGAAATGGAATTTCTCTAGTTCTTTTTTTCCTAGTTGGACAAATAACTTTGATCACAATTTTCAAAAAAGTTTGCCCTTTATTACTGAATTTTCTCGTACCAAATGATGGTTTTTAAAAATTAGTTTTTTGACCCTCGTAATATGATTACGTTTAGCAACTCGTACATTAAGTCTAGAAGGAGTTTGCGAAGGGTCAGACAGTTTCTGTGATGACGATGTGGTGAACCGCAAAGTTCTTGAATCTGAGCAGCTCTATAGGAACATATCTTTCCCATTAAATATAATATACGTATTCTAATTGAGTCTATTAGTTTGAATGTTTAATATTCCTCGGATTTATTACAATAAACCAATTTCATCAAATATTCCTCTACAAGAAAAGTTTCTCTGTATGGAATTGAATAGCCGAAAAATTTAAAAATTACCCGTAAAATGATTTTCTCTTAGAAAATTATAAATCATGCACCCTCACTTCGCCAATAAACCCCACAGGGCTTGAAATATCAACGAGAGGGGCGCGACTATCAATTATTAACACTTCCATCTGTTAGTACATCTTGCCAGAGCTATCCCACTTTCGACACAATAAGCTACTGGCATCATAGTATTCTGCAATAGCCAGACGGTCTGCTGACTGCAGCTTTTGTTGCCATGAAGGAAAATCGATTTAGTTTTCCATTTTTTATTTAATGCGAGTCTAATCCGTCTACAAGGATGTTAATATTAAGAAGCAGGTCTGAGATTGTCAAAAACTAAGTGGGTTTATTCTATTAACGACAGAAAATGTATTTTTATAATTTATTATTACTTTTGTATATAATAATAATACGTAGTATTTAAAAACTAATTCTGAAAAATAAATTGATTATTACTAAAACCTGAGATCGACGGAAGGAACGAAAACGAAAGAAAAAAAAAATATATATATATATACTATAATCATCTTCCTATAATCTTTTTGCGATTATAGAAAATAATAATCAGCACTGGAATAAATAATACAAAAATATTAAAAAAAGAGACAAACTACAATGGAACGCAAAAAAGTAACGATTCTACACAAATAACCTTTATTGCGAATTCCCTTGATATCTTTGTTATCGCATGAAATTTTATTGAAGTCCCTTGATACATGGAAATATTTTTGAATCCACTAAAATCTTTGAAATCTCTTCAAATTCGTAGAAATCCCTTAACATCTTTGAACCTCTTTTGAATTCCTTTAAAACCTTTAAATTCTTTCAAATAGTTAGAAATCTGTAGAAATAATTTTAAATTATTAGAAAATAAAATTAATTTAATTCCTAAAAAAGTTCTCTAGAGATCCCCTAAAATCTTTCAATTACTTGGAGATCCTATAAAATTCCTTAAATCTTGTGAAATTCTCTTAAATTCCTCAAAATCTTTGAAAACCCTACACAATTCTTTGACATCCCTTGACATTTTTTGAATGTTCTGAAATTATTTGTGATGTTTTAAAATAACTCAAGACCTTCGACATCCTTTGAAAGTTTTTCAATTTCTTCATATCCCTTGAGATCATTAAAATCCGTAGAAATCCTTTAAAATAACATTGATTTTATTCCCTATAGTTCCATATGAATTTGTTTCAAGAAACTCCTTAGAATCTATTGAAATTTTTATAAATCATAAAAATCCATTTCTTGAAATACTCTAAAATCTCTTGAAATTCCATTTCATTAAATTCATTTTCCAAAGTTCTCTGAAAATCCCTATAAATCCCTAAAAATATTTGAAAATCCTATCAAATTCTCAGAAGTCCCTTTACGTTTTTGAAATCTCTTGCAATTCTTTGAAATCTGCTGAAAAGCTAAAAATCTTCAAAATATATTTAAATACCTCAAATTTTGTGAAATTCTTTGAAATCTCTTGAAATCTTCGGAACTCTCTTGAATATAAATTAAATTAAACTTATACATGAAAGTTCCCTAAAAAACGCTATAATCTCTAGAAATCTTTCAAGTGCTTGAAGATTCAATAAAATCCTTTTAACCTTGTTAAACCTTGTATATATTTTTCAAAGTCGCCTAGAAATCCCTTATAATCGAGCTTAAAATATTTGGAAATCCTACAGAATTGTTTTAAATCCCTTGAAATTGTTTAAATCACTTGAAATACTTTGAAATCTGTTAGAATAGTTTTAAACCTTTTAAAATCCCGCAAATCCTTTAAAACAATTTCTTTAATTTTGTAAAATTCTTTCAAATACATTGAAATCTTTTGAAATGCTAAAAAATTCTTTGACATCCCTTGAAACTCTCTATATCTTTAAAAATTCTTTGGAATCTTTCAAAATAACTTAAAATATTTAAAATCCTTTAAAATTTTGTAAGTTCCTTCATATCCTTTGACAATGATTGAATCCATTCTAATACCTGGAAATAATTCTGGAAAGACAATATAACTCAAAACATTTATTAAAAAAAATATTTAATGTGTTATACTTCTAAAAATAAGTGGGGAGACCGTACGTCAATGGCTTCCATTCAATTTCAGTTCTGTTAACAAGTGCAAGTGACTAAGTTTAAATATTTAAATTCGTATAAATATCTTCGCTGCACTTTAATTTTTTATAATATGAATCTTAATCTAAAAATAGTGAAGAAATACGAACAAATTCTGATGAAACAAATGATAAACGAAAGGGATATAAAATAATTTTTTGAAGAATTCTTTAATAAAGTGAACGTTTCCAGTGTTTGCCCCTAAAACAATCTTAAAAAAAGCATTTGAATCATTCCCCACTTTGTGACATTTTGTGCAGAAGAGAAAATATATCATGGCGTTTTAATCAAGTATTGTAGCATATTGCGCCCTGGGCTAACTGCGAACACTGCATGGGGTCCTTTTACAAATTGGCACCCATCGAGCCCCCTGAAGCTGTGTCAATGATACGTTGTGCCTCTTTGAATACGTTATTGATAAAATGGACAAGTGGTGCTAGAAGTCAGAATAATTCTACTACAAATAAAGTTCAAGTGTTTATTTTGCAATGTAAAAGATCTAGAATGTGAATCAATGTAATAAAATAAACTTATCCACATATTGTGCATTATTATTTATTTAAAAAATTCAAAAGAAGTATTCACTAGAGTTTCTAAATTTAAAATATTTTATTAAATTTTCAAAATTCTGCAAGAAATTTATTGTTGCTCGCAAAAATTTTTCACGATCTTCGAATTTAAAAAATTCGAACTCTCGAAGCTGACATTTTTTTTATTTGAAGTAATAAAAACTAAGCTACAAATTCAAGTTGATAAAAGTGGAACTCTGTTGAATTTTAATGTTTTAAAATTGAAGATTGAGATATTTTTAATTCAGAATTTTTTTATTCAAACACTCAAAAATGTACGCATATAAAATATATTGAATTAAACTATTTTAAATTCTATGCCGCTATTGTTATTTATACCTAAAAATTCAACACTTTCACTTACAAATTAAAATCTTTTCAAATGGAACAATTACAAGTATAACGTGCAAAGTTTAAATTTAGAACTGTGAAATTTAAGCGACTCAAGGCTTTCAGTTTTCAACAATTCAGTTTGTAATGGTTAAGTTTTAGATATTTATTGCATAACTGCTAATTTTAAATAAACAGTCAAATATTGTTACATATTAAACAATTTTTTGGAGTGGACAAAAAATTAAATATTATGGACTGAAATAATATTTTAATAAGATTGAAAATTAAATGAAAGCGTTTAATTATGAATTTAGTAATTTAAAATTATTCAAAAATCAAAAATATTCTATAATGTTTCAATCGAAAGGCTTACATTTTTTTAACTACCAAGGCCAAGAATATGTGAATGCAAGATTGAATGAAGAATGCCCAAGAAAATGTGAATTTTCGAATTTTGCAAACGCTACCTACCTAGATTTTTTTTTTTTTTTTTTTTTTTTTGAAAGAAATACTGCTATTAAGTTTCTTTTACTTCTAATTGTTGAGAGGTACCGCTAGGCTATTCTAGGTTTTAAATAATTTTTTCTTTTTCGATTTTTAAAAATACAAATTAACGGCTAAAAAATTCGTTCACCTCCAGAAAGTGTTTTTTAGTTATTGGAGAATAAGTTCAACATTTTATGAAACAGAAAAGCTTTTGTTGAAGATATTATCGGGCTTAGAGTACGAAAATTTGTAATTTCATTACAATTAATAGTCTGAAATAGCCATTAAATACTTTTCTAACTAGAATAATATGCACAGGATTCTAAAATATAAAGAGAATATTCGCCAGAATGAATAAATTTCTAATATTTATACCAGCCCACAAAAAAACATTTTTTTCAGATACACTCCAAGTCCCATTTAAGCACAGTTTCGGGGATTGCCTCCCACTGGCCTTGTGACTAAATCGGTACCCTCGAAAAGTAAACAGTCAGGGCCGCCTGAATTGTTTCCAATTGGAATGCATATTATTGCGCAATATACTCGACTGAGTACTTGCGCATGCAGCCCTTCCGAGGCGAGAGTCGCGAGCGTCTCTCACCCTGCCCGCTGAGAAACTACGTGGGCCAGCAGTTATAGGACTTGGTAAACCGGACGGGCTTCTATGGAACTTGGAGTTTACACAAAAAATAAACATTTTCACAGTTTTAATTTTCTATAATACTTTATCTTATATTTTTTATAAAGAAGATCTTGAGCAATTCCATTTACAACTTATGAAAAAGTCGGTTAAAGATATCCCTAATGATAGGTCAAAATACATTTCAGAGTACTATAGCAATCTTTAAACTACATACATAAAATGTGTATTTTTGGTGTGTTTCGAAGTTCAAGATTTTTTATGTTACCGTGTACAAAAACTTTTAACTTATTCATGACGGAGAATATTTTCATGCTCCAAATCCAATATAATCTTCAAGATTTTTTTTCGTATCATAAAATTTAGGGCTCATTCCTTAATAAATAACAAATACTTCTTGGGTTGAAAGAATTTTTTAGCCTTAAATTTGTGTTTTTTTCAATCGAAAACTAAGAAAATTTATTTTCAGACTTAAAATGGTCTAGCAGACAAAATCTAGAGGCTAGCGTTTGCAAAATTCAAATTTTTATTGGGCACTCTGTACAAAGCTTTCTAATTGAAACAATTGCGATTTAGAATTACAGTTGATCTACCTACAACGTTCTTTATTTCCAACGCTTTTAATTTTAAACTGTTTAAGTCTCCAAAACAACATTTCAAATTCCCGGTCAAAAAATAAATTCACTGACCCTTCCCGGTTTTCTCAGTTCTCAAAAAATTCCCGGTCATTTCTCTGTTTTTCCGTTCCAGCAGCCACCCTGAAATAGGTTGAATCTGATAAAAACTGATGAGAAGTGAAGAATAAATTATACAACTGTCCAAAAACACAAACCAACTGTTATAAAATTATTAAAGATTTTAAAAAGTCCATAATGGGGATAAATGTTAGTCGATGTATTTCACTTACTAAACACGACAATTCGGTCATTATATTTTTATGCGCCAACTGTCGTAGCACAGCAGGTTGTGTTTATAGGCGTAAAACAATTTTCAGCATAGAAAATCAGACGTTATAGTTTCGTATGATGCCATAACGGCCACCATTCACTCAGAGTTCATGGGGCTAGTGTGGCATTCGTTACGGGGTATTCATAAACCATCATAACTTTTGCTCGCGTGGGTCACGCGTGCATGCTCCCTATCTTTTGCCACCAATGTTCTTCACTCATAAAGAGCCACCATTGATTTAATTTCCCTAATCTTCATAGCAAATAAACAGTGTAAAATTGTAAATTACAAAAGCGATATATAAAAACTTTTCTATTAAACTTTAAAGTTAATCAAAATACATACCGGTCGCTCAAGAACTGCGTCACACTGCCAGGGGGGGGGAGGCTTTGTCACGATTTGTGAGGTAGGAGAGGTGGGGGAAATGTGAATTACAATGTTTTTATATGCTTGAAAAAATGAAAATTAGTAATTTTATTTTGCAAGTAAAGCATCTAAATACAGACTTCACATTCTTTCCTCTATTAACTTATAAATGCGAAGTAAATTATTAGTACCCAATAAGAAAAGCCAACTATCTCTCGTTAAAAGTTAATTATTGCTTTCTGATGGATGGAGGTTTGTAATGACCTAAATTTTTAAATCTAGTTTTTTTACTATGATTTGAGCTATGATCACGAAATTTGGGAGACTTGTAGCTCTGATTGATATCCAGGTCTGATGAGATTTTGAGCTATATCGGCCATTTGGAATTTTGTTTTCAGTTCAGAGATTTCAACAGAACATTTTACCTTTTGTTCATATGAGAAAAACTTTTTTGATATTCAAAATACAACAATACGATATGTAGTCTAATTGTTAGCTTCTTCGAAATGCATCAATCAACCTATTGTTAACTCGTTTATGACCCACAAGTACCGATTTATGAAGTTTAAAAAAATGGTTTATTCTGTTTATACGAGAAAAACTTCTTTAATATTAAAATTACAACAATGCTATATCTAGTGCATTTGTTCGCGTCTCCGAGAAGCATCGCTCGACCTATTGTTGAACCTTTCATGACTGCTAGAAGTAAAAGGGGGGCTTGTAGAGACCGGATTTTCCGAGATTTCGACGGGACACTCGATTTCAAATTTTCAAAAAAACGATAACAATAGACCTGGATAACACGTGAGAATAATAGAAACTATGAGGTTATGTGCGGCGCAGCTGTAGTGAAGTTGGCAGAGACACACGAGACATGCACGCACATGATCCCACACTTTCATTCAGTCGTGCCATGTATTACTTTCACCCCTAGGAGCGAAGGTAATATTCGCCCCGCCAGCTGATACTCGACAGGAATCGGCTACATTCGGTTGGCTCAAGAGACAGCGAAAGTCGAACTTTCGATGCGCGTGTTATGAGAAATATATTTCTTCACGCCAATCGACGCTGCCGCCATCTTTTAGTATTAAAAAGAATCAGTAGAAACTCGGGCAATTCCGAGTCTCTATTATTTTCAGTAACTACATAACCTATATATCAGTAGATGCTTTTCTTCTGTCAGGGGGCTCCACTTGTTACGCACTGCCAACAGCGGACAAAATTTCAACTACCCAAAATAATACCAAAAGCTTTTTATTGACTTATGGCTTCATTTTTACGGATATTTTATCACGTAGCTAAATATATCAGTTTCATTTGTGTCATAAGAGCTCTTTAGTTAAATCTCATACTTTGTGTTTATTGCAACTTACACATTGTTTCTATCCACTGTAGGGATTTTTCAGGTTTCCCCTATGCCTATGCATTCATCAAATGAAATCGAAAAAAAAAATGTCACCTCAAGGGGGGGGGGGGGTCGTATTTGTAACGTCACCATGGGGTTCAAGCTTTGATTTTGCGATGATCTGCGACAAAGAAGGGGAGGGGTGCAAAAATTTTTTAAAATATCGTGACGTAGTTTTCAAACGACCTCATATCAAGGGGTCCTTTATTATAATACTCAAAAAGAAGACTTAGAGGTAACTGAAGTTGCGTAAAAATAATTTTGCCGAGAGGAGAATTTGCGACCTTCTAAAATAACACGCCTAGCTGCCTTGAATGTAATAAAATGTCCTTGAGCCGACCCATACACCTCCCTCTCGTTTATGGAAACTGGCGACTTTAAAGGGTACTGATATTCTCTAAAGTCGTAATATGCTAACGCACTTCCGCGGTTATAGCATACCCTTAATCAAGTAGAACCCTGGGATGTCCACTGGAGTGTGTCTTCCATTTGGACCAGGTCGTTATAAAGCGAACACGTTGTCTTTCATCCACTTCGTTGGGTAAAGTACTCATTTTAACACGTTTATCATGTTATTATGAGCTAAGACAACATTTCTTGATACTAGAATTTCTTCATTTATGTCTCGATGAATAATGAATCATAATTTAGAAGTCAGGTACCGTCCAGGAGATTTAGGACAACTAAAAAACTAGCGATTAAAAACATGCACTCACTTCGAGCAAGAAATCGCCCATGTAGAGATCACCCCATTTGTCATTTGTTAAGCTTTTTTATTCGGTTTGACTAGAAAAACTATGTGCTTCTAGTTAGGCCCCAATCTTGTATTTTAGTCAGGCTTACTTGATTCCTGACTGAGACAAAAGGTCCGAAAAGTTCTAGTCAGGATTTCGTCAGGCCTTAGTCAGCTTACCCCAGATGAACTTCTTGAAGGTTGTGCTGCATTATGTACAAAGGGTCCAGAGACAGTGTGGCAACCTAGTGGTGTTCTTGCTGATTTGCTCAGTTTTCTCATACTTATACTATAGATATATAGTATATATATATACTACAATGTGGATAACCACTGCTTAAAATGGCGGCATCCGGCTAGGTTGCCACACTGTCTCTGGACCCTCTGTAGCATTATGTATAATGCAGTACCATCTACAGAAGTTTTTATTCACTGAATTATAATTCAGCGAACACACGAATGGCTGCCGCAAAAACACGTGACAGCAAACTAAAATTTATTTTCATCTGAACCATCCGAGGGCTTAACATTATTTTGTTTGAAATAAATATAAAATTGTTTTTAATATGGGAAATATAATGGAAACAGTTAAATTTATCCTATGTATGTAAAACCCAGTCAAAATTACATAATAAAATAATAAATTGTCACAGCAGAGTGCAAATGTTCAATATCCAGATGTTGTGTGATACAAATATATGCAAAAACAATTTTCAATGAAAAAAATTTGAACTTTTGTTTAAATTGTGTATTCTCATTCATTTGTTTGTTCACAAATCGTTTTTCACACATATTTATATAACAGCTAAATGCTGAACGTTCCGGAAAACAGAGACGGTCTAGACTCTAGAGTCTAGACGGGCGGTATATGGGTATTCCCATTGGATCCTGACTAGAAGTTCTAGATAGAGCCCAGTTGAAACAGTGTTACGGAACTAGTCTGGCCATCTCTATTTTTCCTAATTAGCACCTGATCAGAAATAGATAAAACTAACTGAGGCCCTTCCAAATCCCGATCACAATTTCCACATCTGGGAGTGTGCATATATTACGTGACACTCTAGGGGGAGGCTGTCTGCTCTAACGTCACAATGTGTCAAATAAAAGAGGGTCGCAAAGCTTTTGTAGCACGTGACACTCCACTGAACAAAAAATAAAATTTAAATTTTTCTCGATACATTAAAGCTCAATATTATCAACACAACAAATTTAGCAGTTGCATTGTCAACCAAATATATATATATATATATATATATATATATATATATATATATATATATGCAATCCAAAAAGGATCATTTTTTCAACGATAATCAAATTTTCAACCCGAAACGTTAAATTTTTTACCAAAAGTTCACTTATAGCTGAAAAAGATAAATTTTAAACCAAGAAAGGTGACTTTTCTACATAAATGATGAACTTTTAATTCGAAAGGACGAATTTTTAACAAAATTAATTAATTTCCTACCAAATAGTTGAATTTTCAACGATAAATGTAAGTTTTTACCAGAAAATGAAATACGTAAATTTTCAGTTTAAAAAATGACTTTTTAACAACAAAAAACAAATACTCAATCAATTCAATCCAACAAAAAAAAGACAAATTTTTAATCAAATAATTGTATCCTCCACCAAATAGATAAATTTTCAACAAAACAGTCAAGTTTCCAAGGTAAAAAGTCGAATGTTTTTGAAAACAGTTGACTTTTTAACCAGAAAAGGAGAATTTTAAACGAAAAAGATAATTTTCTATCAAAAAATTTTTTTTAGCGAAATTAGAATAGAAACCAGTTGAATTTTTAACTAAAAAAGATTAACTTTGAGCCAAAAATGGAATCGTTATATTTTCAGTTTGAAAAACTAATTTTCAACAAAATAAAAAACTAACTTTCAACCAATTAATTATTGACAGTTAATTAATCGCATTTGCAAGCCAAGAAGAAGAATTTTTTACAAATGAATTTTCAACTGAAACGATGAATCTCCAAACAAAAATAAATCAATCCATTTTTCACAAAATAGTTCATCTTTAAACCACTAAGGTAAACGTCCCAGTAATCCCCGCGGTCCCAGTAATCGCCAGTTTTTAAGTGTAAACGCCAGAAGTAAGTATTTTCCGCATTAAAATACATTCCTAAAATATTTTTAAGTAAGTTTGAACAGTGCTTGTCATGGAAACCAAATTAGTTTTTTTGTACAAATAGTGCACATGGGTAAAAAAAATTGATTTGTATTGCCGGTGGCCATGAATCACGAAACGTGGAAAATAGCTTAACATTTAGGTTATGAAAGACGTTTCTTTGTTTAAGCTTTTAATATGTCAAGAAATTACTTGATTGGGACGAAAATTATTATTTTTTTAATGAAAGATCATTTTTTTTCATAAAATTAAGCAAATTCTTCATTTAGTACCTTCCCGTTCGAGAAATATCGGGCGCGATTATAGGGACATTTAAAAAGCATAGTTACTGGAGTAATCGCGGGACGAATCTGTCAAAATTTTATTTCCATATTTCGTTACAAATAATGATTTAATTAATTTCAAAAAGGCGTGAAATGAAATCGGAGAACTGACTTGTTACTGCGTGAAAAGTAATCGTAATATAAATTAGTGCTTAAAACTGAAAAAAGGTGATGTAAAATATTGGCATGACTATTATAGTGATTTCATCAGCAATTTTTTAGTTTATTATCATTTTTTAGTGAAGTTAATATTTATTGAGTAGTTTTTAATTAGCTAACATTAATTTATACGGCATAATATAAAGAAAAATGCGAGGGGTGTCTCACTCAGGATTCAAATGAAATCGTACGAACAAAGTAAACGAATTCGTACGAATCCTAACGATTTTGATGAATTCTGATATTGACGAACCGGAATCCTTTTTTCGGAATCGGGAGCTCCGAACGCTGTACAGTCACAGCGTTGCGGAGCGTTGCGGAGCGTTGGACCTACGAATTCGTCCAGAGTCCCACAAAGTTTGACGAATCCGACGAATCCAAGCAGTGACTGCGAAGCGCGGAGTCGTACAATGCGTATAAAGTACGAGTGACGCACTCACTGCTTAAATATTTCTTTTTTTTCTAATGATTTCTGAAAATTAAAAACTATTTAAAGAACATTTATAAATGATTTCAAGTTAAAGTAACAATAGGAATACTAAGGATGAAAATTATATAAGAATTTAGTAATTAATATAGTCATGAATTATTACAATTTGATTAATTCTAGAGTAAAAAAAAATTATGTTGATTTTGTCCTTAATTTTTAACGTGTGAAAATTAATTGATAAATTTAATGGATTTATTAATGTATAACTGCAAATCGTTTTATTAATATTTAATAGTAAAATATCTTGAACATATATTGGAAAATAATTCTGTTCTTAACATTTTGCTACCACCGAGGCTACCACACTATAATTTCTAAACTTTTTTACATTTTCAAAGAGATAAGAAAAATTAGATTATGGGAAAAACTTATTTTGAAGAATTCAAAAAAAATTTAGAAACTTTTTAATAATTTGGAAAGATTTTGGTATTACATTGTTTTAAATGTTTCTCCTAAGAAGATTTTTGACATTAATAAAAATGTTAGCTTTCATTTCAAAAACAAAAGAAATAAAAAAAAATTTGATATAGTAAGTATGTATAAGTAAGTATACCATTAAGACATTTCCCTTTCAGGGTAGGCGTGACACTACCCGGTTCGGGTAGTGTTTCTAGGTGGATAGTTTCTTGTAGTAAATAACTACAAGTGTGGGCTCACCACACCCACGATGTGCCAACAGCACGCAGTATTCTCGAATGGTCACCCATCCAAGTATTAACCGTGCCCAACGCTGCTCAACTTCAGTGATCGGACGAGAACTGGTTTTTTCAGCGTGGTATGGCCGTATACCAAAATATAAATACTGAAAAATTTTAAAAATCGCTCTTAAATTTGACTATTAAGGATTGCCATTCACAGATACATTCTTTTAATGTTCAAAGAAAATAAATTATTGAGAAATTAAATCAACAAGTTCCCGCCTTTATTATCAAGGAATGTTTTGAAAAGGAAACAAAACTTAATAAAATCGCCCTTAAGGATAATAGAAATAGAAAAAATAATAATAGAAAAAAAAATATAAAAAAAGCTGAAATTGTCACGAAGGATTTAGAGAATTATGTTTTTCAAAAAATCAATTTTAATATTGATTTTTATGCAAGATATGTTGACGATTCAGTACTTAGTGTACATAAAAGTAATTTTAACACTCTTCTTAATGATTTTAATAGTATACACCCTAGATTACAATTTACTGTTGAGATTGAAACTGAAGGTAAATTACATTTTCTAGATTTGACTTTAATTAAAACTGATGAAAGACATATTATTACTGACTGGCATAGGAAAAAGATTTGTTCAGGTAGAACACTTAGTTTTCTTTCAAATCACTCTATTCAAAATAAAATAGGAATCATTAAAAAATTGATTGATAGAGCCCTTAAATTATCACATCCAGTTTTCCATGAAAAAAATATTGAACATTGCAAACAAATTCTTCTTCTTAACCATTACTCGTTTGAATTCATAGGAAAACATGTGCATAACAGAATAAAATATATAAAAAACAAAAACAATATGATTGTAAAATTAGGAAAAGATAGATATGAAACGCTAGACAAAAAATGTGTTATTTACAAAATTAATTGTAAAGATTGCAATGCAGTTTATGTAGGGCAGACAAAAAGAGCTCTTAGACTTAGGAAAAATGAACATGAAAATAATTTTCGCAGAAGTTCTAGATATCACTCAGTCCTTTCAAAACATAAGGTTACACATGGTCATGACTTTAATTGGAATGATATTAAAATTCTTTATCATGAAAGAAATCAGAAAAAGAGAGAATTCATGGAGATGTTATTTATAAAGAGAGAAGGTAACAAGGCTATCAATTTAAAAAGGGACCTCTCAAGATATAATAAAATAAAGTATGGGATAGAGTAATTAATTGGTTAAAGTAATTTTCTTTAACTAGATAATAGAAAAATTTTATTTTCTATTAAACAATCAATTTCTCAATTATTAATTTTGATTATATTAAACTTAATTAATTTTTAATTAATATTTTCTTTACAGGTTATATTAATGTTTCATACCTCTAGTTATTCCCTATAATTAATCCCTGATGAGGAGGTTTAAATTGACCTCGAAACATGTTGGTCCCCTTGTAGTATAAAAAGGACGGAGAAAGAAAAAAGTGAGAGGTTGGTTTTTTGGTTGCCTTTTTCCCTTTTTCTCCCTGTTTTTTCCATTATTTTATTCTTTTCTCTAATTAGCTGAAAAGGGAGGTTGTTTTGGAATTTTATTTTTTTAATTATGAATATTTTTCCTGCTTATTTTGCAAAAATTATTCGTAGTGAAATGAAATTCTTTTCAATGTTAATTTAAAAATATTTTTAAATAGAGACACTAAACAAATGATTCTTTCCAATCTGCAGGGTTTGCTTATGAATAATTTTAAGATTCCTTTAAATCCAGTTTACATAGTTTTACCTCAATTTTTTGTAAGAAATATTTTCTTTCATTTAATATAAAAAAATAATTTGTGTAATAAGTATGCATTGAATTTTAGTGAAAAACATTTTTTTAGAAATGTATTTAAATATTTTGGATTGTTTTCTTTTCCTAATTGGAAAATTTAATAATCCTAATAGATTGATCTTAGAATCACCTACAAATGATTTAGGTTTAATTGTAGAAGAATAATTTTAAGTTTTGAATTTTGCAAAATGTGTGAGGGGAAAAAATATCGAAGACTTTGAGACAATTCTTTTAATTTCTCAGGATTTAAAAATTTCTTAGGTAAACTCAATTATACAGGGCGTCAAGAGAACGAAAAAATATTCTTAAGCTCGTTCTTAAGATTCATAAGAAAATTTAAAATGATTTTTTTCTTAATGAATTCTAAGATAAAATTGAAAAAGAATACAAAGCATTTTAAATTATTTCCTCAAATTTTGAGAAAGAGTATGTAAAAGATTTAAAAGCAAAATTTTGCCACAATACATAATTTTAGAACAAATTTGAGTATAAGATATTTTAGGAATTTTGAAAGGTTTCAAGAAAATAACAAAATTCTTTAGGTTCCTAAGAAAAATTAAAATAATTTTCGTTATGAAAAATTAATTTTAAGAGAAGATTTAAAAAGATTTCAAGACATTTTAAAAGATTTCTAAAATTTTCAAAGAAGAATCTGAAAGATTTTAAGACAATTTTTAAAAGGTTGCAGAACTAAAAAACATCACGAAAAATTTAAATAATTCAAAAATATTAGAAGGTTTAAAAAATTTGAGAGGATAAAAAAAGGAATTTCTTAAGATTTATGGGAAAATTTTTCAGGATTTTTTATTTTGAAGAATGAACTGTAAGGGATTTTTTATTTCTTCCAAACTTCTAAATGTCGTGAATATCTTTTAAAAAGGCTCGAATTTTTCCTAATATTTTTTAGAATCCTGTAAAATATATTTTTTTAAATCTTCTAGATTCTTTTTTAACACATCTGAAATATTCAACAATATTTTTTTATTTTTTCAAGAATCTTATAAAATTTATATTTATATAAGTTTAAAAACAAACTGATAATTCGTCTTTTGTTGTAAGTAATTTCAATATTTGTGACTAAAAAAAAATGTTAGAAGCTTTCAGTGTTACATCAAAATGTTGTTTTATTTATTTCTATACAACACTTCATCTTAAAAAACCTTTTTTTTATTTAGAAAACCTTTATTATGTTTTTAAACATAATACAAAAAATGTTACGGCACTGTGGTAAGGGGGGGGGGGCGAAGGAAATGTTACGGTCTGTTACACGGGGAAGGGTATCTGTCGGTATTAAAATGAACATCAACACCGGCGGGAAAAAATAACAAAGCTTTTATTCTGTGGCGACCATCTGATAAAAACTTTATATTTAATAAAATGGATAATAATTATTTAAAATATATTAAATTTAAATGATAAGAAACTTATTTTCCGTTTTTGACCCTTCTACAAGAGTAACTTTTTCGTCAAATAGATTAAGAATAATATATTTTATATTATTTTTAGCAAGATTATTTTGATTTAGGCCTTCTAAATATTTAATTTCATCAAGCCAATTATCAAATTTTATAACCATGCATACTGCGCAGGTCCGAGATTTGTCCGGTCGCGCGGTCGTTGCGGGGACTCCCCTCGAATTCCTTACGAATTCAAGCATGAATCCCAATGATTCCCTACGGTTCCACTCGAAGTCCTTACGGACTGCTACGAATACTTAACGATTTCATCAAAAACCATCGGACTCGTACGGATTTTCCGTTTTCAAACGATTATTTCACGAATTCGTACCTTCCCTGCTGATTTCCTACTTTGATTTTTACGGCATACATTGCCTTACGGGAATCCTTACAGATTGCCCTCTGATTTCTGACGGAATAAGCCGTGATTTTTTGAGTGAGACGCCCCTCGGAAAAATGTGTAACAGATATATAATTATTGATAGTTTTAATGTTCTGACAACGTAAACAGAACATAACCTCCAAATACACATGATTTTTTTAGTCACTGCAATTTATCAAATTTCGTCATTGTGTTTATAATTTATGTTGCAAAAAAGTTAATTATAAAAATTACCAGTGTGTACATTTTTGCATCCCATGTAATTATGTTGTACTTAGCCATTGTATAGAACAAAGTTAGGTTATATGACTTTATACAACTCAATATTATTTTTCGAATTTTATTTTAAAAAGGAACGTGTTAATAATTTTTAATTATAATATTCAGCATTATAAAAGAATTTCATCATTGTAGTTATCACTTATCGTGTGATAAAAATTGTAATAAATATTTACTTCGGTTTATTTTTGAGACCACTTTATTTCTTATAAATAAAATATTAATTTTATTCGAAAATATTTTTAATTGAAATAAAAACTAAAATTTTAAAAGAAAATTCATTTTTATTATGATTAATTATTATAATGTCCATCAGAGGAACTGTCAGAAGATTCGATTTTGAGGTTATGTTTCGACGGATTTCATCTCGGAGGCCTCAATCTCTCGTCAATCAATATAAAACTAACAATACATCTTTCATTTCATTAAAGTATACTTAAAATACAAAGATACACTTGCAATACACGTCCAAATCACTAAAAACTGATTTCAAGAAAACTTAACCTTTTTGGCAAAGACTGGGAAACGACTGGCGATTACTAGTACATGGCAGATTCGGAAATGGCGGTGACTGGGACATCGGTGCTTTTTTACTTTTAATTGTTTATCAATAAGAAGTAATATTAAATATAATGTAAAGCCAATTTTTATAATATTCTAGAATGTTTAATGCTTCAATCAGTACCAATAATTTTTTAACTAATCCTTCCAAAACAATTTTCGAAATATTTGAAGTCAATGAAATCTCTTATGGTGGCGATTACTGGGACGTTTACCTTAGTTGATTTTCCAAAAAAAAATGAACTCTCAACGAAACATTCATTTTTTACTATTTCAACCACAAAAGAATTCAACCAAAAAATACAAATTGCCAACAAAATAGTTGAATCATCAACCAAAACAGATTAATTTTCAACGAAGCAGTTGCATTTTGAACCAGAAAGGATGATCTTTCAACCACGAAGATTGATTTTCTATACCAAAAGACGAATTTTCAACAAAATACGTGTACGTTTAACCAGAAAATATCAAGTTTCAATTTAAAATATAAATATTTAACAAAAGATTATATAGTTGCCATTTCAGTCCAGAAAATTAATTCTCACCAAAAAAAAAAAAAACGAATTTTTAGCACAATAACATAATTCAATTTTCCACCAAAAGGTTAATTTTTCAACCAAGAAGATTATTCTTTTTTCAAAAAGGTACATACTTTTTGAACTACTTAGTTTAATTTTTAACTACAAAGGATGAATTTTCAACCAAATAGTTGAATATTTAACCGAAAATTAAAAATTTTCAACCAAAAACGGAAAAGATAAATATTTAGTTAAAAAATTGTTTTCCACAAAAAATTAAAGAAAAATTCTCAATAAGGCAGGTGAATTTTTAGCAATTATTTAAATTTCAAACCAAATAGTCGAATTTTCAATCAAACCAGATGAATTCTGAATCCAAACTGTAATGGTGGACTTTTTAATTTAAAAAATAGCTTTTAACCAAGAAGATTTGGATTCTTTTATTGGATTCTATCAATTCACTTTACAATTAAGCGACAAAATGAGAAGAAATGGAGTTTCTTGAAAACAGGGAAAAAAATCAGGATTCTTGAAAAAGGGGGTAATGTTATTATTTAAATGTACTGTTACAGGGAAATCTTTTGCAAAATTCGCAAACTTTGTTAAAGTTTATCATCAGAAAACTTACTAAACAATGTTCTCAATTGTTAAAAAATGTCTCAAAAATTTAATTAAAAGTATTCTCATTCTAGTATCGTTTTAACTCATTATTCATTGTTCGATTATTCATTGTACACATTACATTTTTAGGGGGGGGGGGTCTCCGAAAAATAACAAATTTACACAAGAGGGAGGGATGAGTCAAAAATCATTGAAAACAGCATCACATAATATGTGGACGCTCCCTCTCCGAAAAAAATAAGATAGACTAATTCATAAAAAAAGCTTCAGAAAGGATATTATATTCCGCGTCAAATATACGATATTTAAAGTATTTTTGATGACTAGGGGACTGAGTTAATGAGTTAGAACATCCGGTCTCATTTCTGATTTTTGCCTATTTTTATGATTCAACATCAACTTTTAACAAAATCTGAGAAGATAATGGTGAACATTTGAAAGTCACGCAAAATAAAAATCTAAATCTCCTGTACAAGCGAGCAATGTTTTGTTCGAATTTTCTATACAAATTTAGACACGCCTGGAACATTGTATTTCTTAAATTGAAAAATTGTTACTGCATATCAAACCGGCTTGATTGCCTCAGATTATTACAAAATCAATTATTACAAAGTCAAAATTGCTCTTTTATTTGGGGTGAGAAAAATCCATCCAAAAGTCAAGTCGAATATTCGATTTGGCAAAAATCAGAAATGAAACCGGTCCTTATTTATCCAAAATACTAAATATGATTCAAAATCAATTTCTAGCTCAAGAACCTTGAGTTTATATTTCTTGTGTAGGTCAGTGGAGTACAAAAATACAGAAAATTACCATTTTTCAGATATTATTGTTCATATTCAGGTCTTGGGATTCTAATAAGAAGTTATAAGATAATTAGGCAGATCAAATCAAGGTCAAACTTACAAAGTATGAAAATTAAAATATAATTAAACATTCCATTCTATACGAACATAGTCCTAGAAATGCAATTATTTCTCAACTTAATTCGGAATTTTTTGTTACTAATAATTCCTCTAGATAAAATACAATTTAGAGCAAATTGTTATAAAAAGTAATTGAATAATGACGATAACAATGGTAATAATGAAAAGTTGGTTATGGTTTTACTCGTAAGATCTAATGTTCTACGAAGTGTGAATTCGTACGGCTGGCCGGACGAGATATAGTGACATATTTGGTGAAAATTTTGTCAACCACCCCCCACCATGCAGTGAAATGTAGTAAAGGTTGGGACGGGTTTTGTTTTTGGTTCATAACATTTTTCCATAATAATATTTGCGGGCTTTTATTACACCGTTTGAAGTTCTATTAAATAGCTTAATTTTTGCGAACAAACCTATATAATTACGATGCAAAAAAGAATTTACAGCCGATTTTCTGAATGTCTTCCAATCTGGCAAAAAAAAAACGTTGTAGTGTTGGTTGGGGCACCTCTTAAAACGTTAAAAATAAACGTTAAGCAATAATTTTAAAACGCCAGAGTGAAAATTTTAGTAAAGATTTATATTTGTTCAATGGGGTTTTACATAAAAATGAGCAATTACAAAACTCAGCTTCATTCATTTTGCCAACTTAATCCTATTGGCAGTTTTTCCAGGTGAAAAAACTTGCACGCATATTGGCACATATCAAGTGCACAGGTCTGTCGCATGAATTACATGCGATGGAGTATGTACGAATCAGCGTGCACTCAAAAGTTACTCCAAAGACGATTTTCATAAAAAAAAAGCGTATAGGTGTCAGAAAACGTGTTCCAACCTATACGGTATACGTGTCCCAACCTGTACATTTACCGGCATTTTTGTATTGTTAAGGAAAAAAAATGATTAGCACTATATGCAAAATCCTCTTCAGACATAGCAATTAATCACAGAAAAAACTGGGGTTTCCATTAGAACCTATTTTTGGTT
This sequence comes from Andricus curvator, assembly GCA_932195095.1. Classification (NCBI taxonomy): domain Eukaryota; kingdom Metazoa; phylum Arthropoda; class Insecta; order Hymenoptera; family Cynipidae; genus Andricus; species Andricus curvator. The sequence goes on from CAKNYM010036126.1 coordinate 50,458, forward strand.
CCAAAGGAGCTGCAACAAAAATGAACCCCACTTGCTGAAAAGGAACCCAAAACGATAAATGAGCTCTAAATGATACCTCAGTTGGGGTTCTAAAGGATCTCAATTGTAAATGAGCCTATTTCTAAAGAACCTATTTTTCGCTTTGCCCACTTCGGCATTTTGTTTAATTAATAATACAATTTTTACCTGAAAGCACACATGC
>CAKNYM010036128.1:3206-17855 GCA_932195095.1 Andricus curvator
AAAATCGGTTTTTTATAGTAAAACTTTTTTCATTGACATAATTCAAAGTTGATGCAAGAATATAAAAGAATCCTTGCTTCGAGACGAATCGATTGACCTATAATATTAATATATTTTATTAAATCGTAGGGAAGTTATGGTTATTTATATATTTTGAAAATCGGTTTTTTATAGTAAAACTTTTTTCATTCACATAATTGAAAGTTGATGCAAGAACAGAAAATATGTGTTGATTAGAGACGAATCGATTGACCTATAATATTAATACATTTTATTAAAGCGTAAGGAAGCTATGGTAATGCATAATATTTGAAAATACGGTTTTTCATAGTAAAACTTTTTTCTTCAATATAATTGAAAGTTGATGCAAGAATATAAAATATTCCTTGGTTCGAGACGAATCGATTGACCTACAATATTAATAAATTTTATTAAAGAGTAGGGAAGTTATGGTAATTTATATATTTTTAAAATCGATTTTTATACTAAAAATGTTCTAATTCTCATAATTTAAAGTTGATGCGAGAATAGAAAAGTTGTGTTGATTCAAGACGAATCGATTGATCTATAGCATTGATACATTTTATTGAAGAGTAAGGAAGCTATGGTTATGCATAATATTTGAAAACACGGCTTTTTATAGTATAACTTTTTTCACTAACATAATTAACAATTGATGCAAGAACGGAAAAGAATCCTTGATTCGAGGAAAATCGATTGATCTATAGGGGAAACAGCCCTACAGTATATAGGAAAAAATTCAACAGCATATAACTGCATCACTTTTCAAAAATCAAGAAAGATTATCGTTGTTAAATAAAGCTTACATATTGAATTGAGTATTCTTATAGAAAAAAATATCACAAAATTAATCAATTGGCTGTATTAAACATTTTTATTATACCTGGTCAAGGCTGCGATTTTGACACCTTTGTCCATCAATAGATAATCGTTTCTGGTATTGCTTCTGAGCAAGAGAGAATACTCAATTCTAGATAATTATGATTTATCATTAGTATACTTACAATTAAAATCAATTTATTGACTAAATAATAGTTGAAACTATGATTATTTTACAAAAATCGCAAAAGTTTAAATTATTGACATTTTTTTTTTATCTTTGATATACCGTGAGATTGGTACGATTGGTACGAGATGTTTAATCTTTATAAAATTTAACCTGACTTGCGATGACTGAAAATTGCAGAATTTTTACATACATTAATCCTAAAAATGATATCTTTTCCGAAAGGCTCCTTAAAACACAACTAAAATTTATGAGCTTTTTAATAACCAATAATTTAAACTATTTTCTTAGTTAATTATTTACAATAATTTGAATTAAAAAACTTCACGAATCAAAATAAACAAAGAAACACAACCTTTAACTTAAAACCGAGCTTAAAACAACTGCGAGACAGTCGCAGAGCTGCCAATTTTGACAGAGACATTTTTTGTAATTTTCCGATTATCTACTGTTGGTTATCTACTGTTGGAAAATGTATGATCTAATAAAAAGTCCTCAAATATTTATAAATATTAAAGAAAGAACACTTTGTATTAATAAATATTGTTCAATAAACTTCAAGCTTCGATTCTAATGTATAAACATGTCATAAAAATGTTTCATTAAGTGAACAAGTATAAATAAAAAAGAGGTGATATTTTTTTTCAGGTTAAAAATTAATTTTATGCTCTCACGCATTAATTAATTATAAAATTTTAATGAAACTTCGTTAGAAAATATAGTATCTTTGCTGAAACGTTATACTAACAAAAGTAATTAACAATTTTTGTCAGTTTTCCAGTTAAATAAGATTATCTACTGTAAATCGTTATCTACTGTAGGGTGGTTTCCCCTAATATTAATACACTTTATTGAAGATTAAGGAAGTTATGCTCATTTATAATATTTGAGTCATCTGTTTCAAACAGAAAAACTTTTTTATTCGACATAATTCAAAGTTGACGCATGAATAGAAAAGACTTTTTAATCATAAATTTTCAAATAGAGTAATTCTGGCAGATTTTTCGAATTTCGAAAAAACAAAAAAATGAGCAAAAAACAAATTTTTACAAAAACCTACATTTTCTCCCAAACCTGAATAATTTTTCTGGTTTTTTAAATTTTAATTGCGACACACATTATTCACGAGGTGTAAAAAAAGTAAAAAATTAATGTTCCACCACAAGAAAGTATCAAATCCGAAGAAAAGTGTCCCGGAAATGGTATAAATCCACTTTACGGTCCATTTGAAGGTAGAATTTACAATTTGTGCCAATTTTAAACAGCATATTATTAAAGGTCTCACCTTCAGTAAAGAAAATAAAAAAAATAAATAAAAATCTATGGAGCGGACGGGGGTCAAATTGGACGAAAAGTGTCCCAGAAATGGTATAAATCCACTTTACGGTCCATTTGAAGGTAGGATTTACAATTTGTTACAATTTCAAACTAGATATTATTGAAGGTATCACCTTCGGTAAATAAAATAAAAAAAAATTAAAAATCTATGGAGCGGACGGGGGTCAAATTGGACGAAAAGTCTCCCGGAAATGGTATGAATCCACATTACGGTCCATTTGAAGGTAGAATTTACAATTTTTGTCAATTTTAAACAGCATATTATTATAGGTATCACCTTCGGTAAATAAAAAAAAAAAAAAAATCTATGGAGCGGACGGGGGTCAAATTGGACGAAAAGTGTCCCGGAAATGGTATAAATCCACTTCACGGTCCATTTGAAGGTAGAATTTACCATTTGTGCCAATTTTAAACAGCATATTATTAAAGGTATCACCTTTAGTAAATAAAATCGAAAAAAAATTGAAAATCTATGGAGCGGACGGGGGTCAAATTGGACGAAAAGTGTCCCGGAAATGGTATGAATCCACTTACACGGTCCATTTGAAGGTGGAATTTACAATTTGTGCCAATTTTAAACAGCATATTATTAAAGGTATCACCTTCAGTAAATAAAATCGAAAAAAAATTAAAAATCTATGGAGCGGACGGGGGTCCAATTGGACGAAAAGTGTCCCGGAAATGGTATAAATCCACTTTACGGTCCATTTGAAGGTAGAATTTACAATTTGTGCCAATTTTAAACTAGATATTATTGAAGGTATCACCTTCGGTAAATAAAATTAAAAAAAAATCTATGGAGCGGAAGGGGGTCAAATTGGACCAAACGTGCCCCTGAAATTGTATCAGCCTAATTGTGACGGTTCGACACTAATTTTTTTCGATTTTATTTACTGAAGGTGATACCTTTAATAATATGCTGTTTAAAATTGGCACAAGTTGTAAATTGTACATTCAAATGGACCGTCAAGTGGATTTACCCCATTTCCGGGACACTTTTCGTCCAATTTGACCCCCGCCCGCTCCATAGATTTTTAATTTTTTTTCGATTTTATTTACTGAAGGTGATACCTTTAATAATATGCTGTTTAAAATTGGCACAAATTGTAAATTCTACCTTCAAATGGACCGTAAAGTGGATTTATACCATTTCCAGGACACTTTTCGTCCTATTTGACCCCCGCCCGCTCCATAGATTTTTAATTTTTTTTCGATTTTATTTACTGAAGGTGATATCTTCAATAATATGTAGTTTAAAATTGGCACAAATTGTAAATTCTACCTTCAAATTGACCGCATAAGTGGGTTTATACCTATTCCGGGACACCTTTGGTCCAATTTGACCCCCCTCCGCTCCATGGTTTTTTAATTTTTTTTAAATTTTATTCACTGAATGTGATACATTGATTAATATGTAGTTTGAAATTGGCACAAACTTTAAATTCCACTTTCAAGTGGACCGAAAAGTGGATTTATACCATTTCCGGGACACTTTTCTTCGGATTTGATACTTTCTTGTGGTGGAACATTAATTTTTAACTTTTTTTACACCTCGTGAATAATGTGTGTCGCAATTAAAACTTTAAAAACCAGAAAAATTATTCAGGTTTGGGAGAAAATGTAGGTTTTTGTAAAAATTTGTTTTTTTGCTCTCATTTTTTTGTTTGCTTGAAATTCGAAAAACCGAAAGCGCAAATGTTTTTTATAAACACTATCCTGAATTGTTATGAAAAAAAATATGAAAAATTGAAAACTGTACATTCGAAACAATTCGTGTGGAACCGTCAGACTTAGGCTGATACAATATCCGGGGCACGTTTGGTCCAATTTGACCCCCTTCCGCTCATTAGATTTTTTTTTAAATTTTATTTACCGAAGGTGATACCTTCGATAATATCTAGTTTAAAATTGGCACAAATTGTAAATTCTACCTTCAAATGGACCGTATAAGTGGGTTTATATCTATTCCGGGACACTTTTCGTCCAATTTGACCCCCGTCCGCTCCATAGATTTTTTTTTTTTTTTTTTTTTTTCTCTACTGAAGGTGATACCTTTAATAATATGCTGTTTAAAATTGACACAAATTGTAAATTCTACCTTCAAATGGACCGTAAAGTGGATTTATACCATTTCCGGGACACTTTTCTTCGGATTTGATACATTCTTGTGGCGGAACATTAATTTTTAACTTTTTTTACACCTCGTGAATAATGTGTGTCGCAATTAAAATTTAAAAAACCGGAAAAATTATTCAGGTTTGGGAGAAAATGTAGGTTTTTGTAAAAATTTGTTTTTTTGCTCTCATTTTTTTGTTTTTTCGAAATTCGAAAAATCGAAAGCGCAAATGTTTTTTATAAAGACTATCCTAAATTGTTATGAAAAAAATATATGAACAATTTAAAACTGTACATTCGAAACAATTAGTGTGGAACCGTCACACTTAGGCTGATACAATTTCCGGGGCACGTTTGGTCCAATTTGGCCCCCTTCCGCTCCATAGATTTTTTTATTTATTTTATTTACCGAAGGTGATACCTTCAACAATATCTAGTTTAAAATTGGCACAAATTGTAAATTCTACCTTCAAATGGACCGTAAAGTGTATTTATACCATTTCCGGGACACTTTTCGTCCAATTTGACCCCCGTCCGCTCCATAGATTTTTAATTTTTTTTTTATTTAATTTACTGAAGGTGATACCTTTAATAATATGCTCTTTAAAATTGGCACAAGTTGTAAATTCTACCTTCAAATGGACCGTCAAGTGGATTTATACCATTTCCGGAACACTTTTCGTCCAATTTGACCGCCGCCCGCTCCAGAGATTTTTAATTTTTTTTCGATTTTATTTACTGAAGGTGATACCTTTAATAATATGCTGTTTAAAATTGGCACAAATTGTAAATTCTACCTTCAAATGGACCGTAAAGTGGATTTATACCATTTCCGGGACACTTTTCTTCGGATTTGATACTTTCTTGTGGTGGAACATTAATTTTTAACTTTTTTTACACCTCGTGAATAATGTGTGTCGCAATTAAAATTTTGAAAAGCAGAAAAATTATTCATGTTTGGGAGAAAAGGTAGGTTTTTGTAAAAATTTGTTTTTTTGCTCTCATTTTTTTGTTTGCTTGAAATTCGAAAAATCGAAAGCGCAAATGTTTTTTATAAACACTATCCTAAATTGTTATGAAAAGAAATATGCAAAATTTAAAACTGTACATTCGAAAAAATTCGTGTGGAACCATCAGACTTAGGCTGATACAATATCCGGGTCACGTTTGGTCCAATTTGACCCCCTTCCGCTCCATAGATTTTTTTTTTATTTTATATACCGAAGGTGATACCTTCAATAATATCTAGTTTTAAATTAGCACAAATTGTAAATTCTACCTTCAAATGGACCGTAAAGTGGATTTATACCATTTCCAGGACACTTTTCGTCCAATTTGACCCCCGCCCGCTCCATAGATTTTTAATTTTTTTTTATTTTCTTTACTGAAGGTGATACATTTAATAATATGCTGTTTAAAATTGGCACAAATTGTAAATTCTACCTTCAAATGGACCGTAAAGTGGATTTATACCATTTCCGAGACACTTTTCGTCCAATTTGATACTTTTTTGTGGTGGAACATTAATTTTTAACTTTTTTACACCTCGTGAATAATGTGGGTCGCAATGAAAATTTAAAAATCCAGAAAAGTTATTCAGGTTTGGGAGTAAATGTAGGTTTTTGTAAAAAAATTTTTTTTGCTCTCATTTTTTTGTTTTTTCGAAATTCGAAAAATCGAAAGCGTAAATGTTTTTTATAAACACTATCCTACATTGTTATGAAAAAAATATATGAAAAATTGAAAATAAAAATACGAAACAATTAGTGTGGAACCGTCACCGTAGACGTCGTGAACTTCAGCCCAATAAAAACTACTGCATGTTACACATGTGAACAGTCTTTGTAATAAATCATTATTGCTTATTTTATTTTTTTAATTATTTATATTTATTCAAATGTAATCATTTTATTTTTTGAAGTTTTGCAGTATTGCAAGACAATTATACGGAGTGTTTTTAAAATTTTCTTTTAATGCTCACAAAGTTTTCCATATTTTAAATGTACCTATATGGGCGCTGTTTATAATTTATTTTATAAGCGCCAACATTATTTAATTACTGAATTTTGTAGACGTTAAAGGGTTATCGACCACTGTGAATAAATGTTCAAGATGTTATAGTTAATTTTCGATCATTTGGTATATTTTTTGTAATAACAAATATTTAAAAAATCTACCAAATAATCTAAAATTAACTATAACATCGTAAACATTATCTAATTACTTTTAAAAATAACAAAAAAGCATTATAATTGAATATTCTCCTAAATTCACGATAAATTCTCGAAGCTTCAGTAACATACAGGTATGTTACCGGTAATATTACTCGATTTTAAATTATTGAGAATTTAAAAGCTCTAGGATCTGTAATGGTCTTTGCATACCTCTGCTTGCCGGCAGTGGCAGGCAGCCTGCCTAGTGATGGGCGCTGCTCGGTATTTCACAGTTATGACCAATCCTGACCGGTCATGACGGTAAAGGTTGGTAAAACGCGGTCAGACCCAAATATTTCCACCAGAAAAGGTTTTTTTATAGAGAAAAGTGATTTAGTTGTTAGGACATACCCTATACTAAACTTTTACAAAAATTTTTTCGGTTCTAAATGTTCCAGTTAATTTCAAAGTAATAAAAATTCCAAAAAGCTGAGCATAGCAGACGACACTTTTGACAGTTTCGCGCGAATTTCGAGGAGAATTTGAAAATGACACTTTACAAATTTACAAATTACATTGAAAATCTGTTGCATTCACTAAGCAATATTTTTAAAATAATATTTAGCAGTATGCTAAGTTATTTTGAATATCATTTCAATAAATATGACACTTAAATATTAAGTTAAGTACTTTGTATCGTATAGGTTATATTCCCTAAATGAAAATATTGTTTTTTTTGTCTTTAAATAAAATAACATTGATATCTAATTATTATGAATTTAGATTTATGAGTAATTTGTGGTAATAATTTATTATTTGTTATTATTTATATTATTTATTTATATTATTTATTTATTTAAAGACAAAAAAACAGTATTTTCATTCAGGGAATATAACCTATACGATACACAGTACTTAACCTAATGCATAAGTGTCATATTCATTGAAATGATAATCAAAATAACTTAGCACACTACTAAATATTATTTTAAAAATATTACTTAATAAATTTGTCAATTTGTAAAGTGTCATTTTCAAATTCCCCTCGAAACTCGCGTGAAACTGTCAAAAGTGTCGTCTGCTATGCTCAGCTTTTTCGCATTTTTATAACTTTGAGAATAACTGGAATATTTAGAACCGAAAAAATTTTTGTACAATTTTAGCATAGGGAATGTCCTAACAACTAAACCACTTTTTTATATAAAAAAAACTTTCCTGTTGGAGATATTTGGGTCTGGGGTGGGACTCCGATGGCTTAAATCGAACGGATCTCTCTTTCTACCATGTGCGATAGACAGCGAGACGCGATCGAAACCGAAACGATGGTTTCGAAAGCTCTCTTTCTATCGTATATGGTAGACAGAGAGGATCTCATAGTTATGAAACCACAAGTACGACTTGTCGTTGGCAACTATCGGACTCTCTCTGTCCACCATATACGATAGAAAGAGAGTTTTTGAAACGATCCTTTCAACTTTTATTGCACCTCGTTGTATACCTCACATGGTAGAAAGAGAGGTCCGTTCGATTTAAGGCATCGGAGTCCCACCCCTGACCGCGTTTTACCAACTTTTACCGTCATGACCGGACATTACCGGTCAGGTCAGGTATTACCACAGTCAGGCCGAGCAGTGCCCATCACTAAGCCTGCCTGCAGCGTAGAGGGAAGATAGGTATAGAGGCTACAATGCAGAGGGCAGCTTGAAGCACGCTAAGGCGAGCGAGACGGCAGGGGAAGGCTCAGTTAGGTTTAGTTTGGGAACCAGCAACGCGTGGCGCTAGTGCCACGAACCAGTACTTTATGCTTAACGTGTGTGAGTGGGGTAGGTGAAGAGAGTGTGCCGTGTACATGAGTCGAACTGCAAGAAATTTAGAACCCTTATACCTGGACTGGTCTTTCCGAACTATATTCTGGCTTACTCACTTTCTTCCAATATTTTCGTGAATGGAAATAGCCACCGATGCGTTTTTCATTTGAAACTTTGTATTTTAATATTTTAAGTTAAAATTGAAAAACAAAAAAGTTGTTTTTTTAATGACCCCATTAGAAATTTTTTTATTCGCTTAGACGAATAATTCTTTTCTTAGAATGATTAATTACAATAGTCATTATTATTACAATATGTGAGCAATTATTGAATATTATTTGCTTTTAAATTGTAACCATAATAAACACGTGAACTTATTAATCAATACACTAATAAAAATGTACAAATAATGTCCTTCGCATACAATAATTATTTTCTTAGAACTATAATAAAATTTATGGGCATTTTTTACATTATTTGATTTTGTAGTTATAGATTCTCTACTCTCATACTTATCTTTCTGCACTCGTGAAAAAAATCTGAATAATGTAGGTACAACTTCAAAAAGAAACTTATAAATAAGAAAACATTTTATCGTTATCGTAGGTACAGTTCAGCTCTCGGATCCAATGACTCAACCGACTCTCGTACTATTTTACAAAGTACATATTTCAGTCAATTTTGAATGAATTTATCTAAAATATTCCAGACATTTTCTTTGAACTATATAGAACAACTTTCTCGCTGGAAGTTGTTTTAAATCTGAAGTGGCCTCGATACTTTTTGTCTCCGAAAGTTGAAAAATGTGGTTACAGATCGGCCTTAATTTTCAATTGGATATTATTAAACAAAAGGTCATTTTTAACTTTTTATTATTTTGTAGGCATTCGCTGAGTATACTTTGTATGTGTACTTACTTTCAAACAGTTTCGATAAAATTTGTACGAGTTGTGATGATTTATGTTTTAATTACTTATTGAATATTAGGAAAAAAATTTTCTTTTCAGTTTTTAATTTTTATTCTTAAAACTAATTTTAAGACATAAGAATTCTAAATATGCCTTGTTAAAATATAGAAGCCTACATATAGAAAATTAATTTTGTGAATTTGAAAATTCCCATTCCTTGAGACGCGGGACAACGATTTTAGCGTTTTCGAGCGTCCGGCGAGTTTAAATTCGAGAGCTCAAGTGCAGAAATTGATTCATTGAAACACTTAAAAAAAAGTCAAAATTGCGATTCTAACTCAACATTTAAAAATATTAAAAGTATAACAATAACAAAATCCTATAATATTAAATAACGAACTAATAAACAAGAAATACATTTCTTCTCTTACTTCTCCAGTAAAATATGATATACAATATACTTGAGGGTTTCAGCTTTTAATATTATTTGTATAATTTGGACGTATTTATTCGACAAAATTGATATTTATTAATCTACACGTAGAAAGAAGAATATCCTCCAGCAGTATGGGCTCTTGCAATTCTAACATTGTTAATGTAAGGGGAAAAATCAGACAGAGTATTATGCCCCATTACGGGAATTTTCCGATAAATAATTTTTTTGACGTAATTAATTTCTTCACGTAATTTATACACGGCTCCTGAGTACAAAAATATATATTTTTACCAAAACGACAAACAATCATATTTCCTATACTTTTACCAATACGGTAACAAATGTTTCAATTGTTATGTAAAAAATGGTTGCTTTGTCCAAATTTTTCATTTAAAAAAAGTTCAGTACTGAAAATGGAGAGAATATTCTTATTTCTTAAGACTACAAGACCTAACGATCTGCTTTATAAATATTTGATTGTTTCCATATAATTTATACGTGAAAAGTATTGAAAATAACGCACATTCCATTTTCATACCTGCAAAGTTCTGAAATTGTTACAGAGATTTATATGTAAGGAAAATTCATTAACAACCCTACCGTTTATTTTGTATTCCAAAATTTACTGTTGCAGAGTGGCAAGGAAGGTTTGAAGCACCCTACATATATAGAAAGGCAAATTGCAGTGGATCAACATTACCACTAAAAACAATAACTTTCCGTCTAAAAGACTCTCGTCATATTAGTCCAGGCATCTTGTAATTTTTCACCGCGTTCGTTTTCTATAGCGTTTCACTGAGAATTTCAATGGGATGGGAATTTCAACTTTTCCAAAACATGATTACGACGCTTCCCGAAAATATTTTTGAACAATTTTCCAAAAACAGTGTTTTCGTAGACTGCTTTCTTAAACTTTAGAAAATTCTGAAAAAGTTAAAAAAAAAAGAAGAAACTTCTTTCAATAATAGGCGCAGAGTTGTATGTCTCCAAAGAACCCCGATTTTTTTCAAAAAGGAGGCTAAAAAACCCAATTCTGAAGTTAATATTTGTACTTTAGAACCTGTCAATTTTACGAAAAAATATTCTCCATTCTAATTAAAGTGTACGCAATTTCGAGTAATTCTAAGAAGAACAATGACCGAACCTCAAAGTGTCATAAGTTATGGCCTCCCAAACTTGACCACTTTTGACGTATTCTTCAGAGCAAATTACTCGTGTTTAGTTTTTTTTTAAATAATTCTTTTGCGGGTAAATCTATGTTAATGATGGCAGAGAAAAAATTTTCATGTAGAAAATTATGTGTAAATGTAAAAAAAAACCATCGTCCAGCCTTCATAGGTGAAGAGTTAGGACTCTTAAAAAAAAACACATTTTTTGCTATTTTTATCCAGAAAAAGTTTTTTAAATAGCTCGTTCGGCAAATATCCTACGGAAAACGACAACGGCATTAATAACATAAGTAACAAACCGTTCCAGATAAAAATACATTTTTTCGTACAAGATGCCTGGACTATATTCAAACTTTTGCATATGACGGAATTTTTTTAAACGTTGTTTATTTTCGGCAACTTCTGCATTTTCCTGCTGTCTTTTGCCTCTTTTTTTCTCTTTTAGGAGCGTCAATAAACGCAGGTAAAAACGTCCAAATAGATTCTGATAGTCCAGCGGTTGAAAATTAAAGTTCTACATATTTTTGTTATTTCTTTTCCCAGGAAGCATTTATATCTCATATAGTTATGAAATTTCAACATTACTTATAACTAAATTTTTTTTGCATATATTTATAAATACTATATTCGTACAAATTTCTACAAACAGCAAGTTTTGTGTTATGACTGAGTACAAGTTTTTTAAAAATAAAAGTGATTGCAATGTCGTACTGGAAAAATCATAAACTAATATTATCATGGAAAAAATGTTAAAAAATATGATTACCATCAACTTAAAAGAATAATTCAATGAAAAACATAATATCTACATTTTCCATGAAAATAAGGGATCTATTCGCCATAAATATGCAAAGACATATTTTTGTAGCAAATGAAATAAGGCGAAAATTAATAATAATCAATTATAAATTAAAATATTTATAAGGGGTATATAAAAGAAAAAAGAATTCCGAATCTCAATTTGCAGACTCGATTTTTCTGTTCCCTTTGGGTTATAAATGAACCACGTGAAAAGAGACATGAATCAGATAATATTTAGAGGTCGCTTATAGTAAATTTGTCTGGTTTTACACAAAAATTCATCTTTTTTAAAATAGCTGATCATACTGGCAAATGATGAAGAATGTAAAAGATGCGGCTTATTGAAAAGAGTATTTTTGGATCATCAGTCTCTTCATAAATTATGCATACTTAAAGACCTCTCCATAAGTGGGAAAGATAATTCACACTACGTTACAACAATTTCCTTCGCATATCTCCCTAAGAATGCATAATTATAAAAATAATTACGATAAAAAATCATTTTAATGAGTCGCGTCTTTTATATTCTGTATATAATTTTGCGTAATGACCTGCCTTTTTCGAGAAAAATCAATTTTTCTGTAAAAATAAACCAATTTATTTCTCCTTCCACGTGGTTCATTTTTAACCCACAAGAAACAAAAAAATCGAAAATGCACGTTGAAATTCGGACTTGCTTTTGTTTAAGCACACCTAATATTCATATGCTGTTAAGTTTTAAGTAAACAAGCGCTTTTTGCTACGTCCATGAAAGTATTATGCTCCCAGTGGACAACAAAATTAAGGATGTCCTAGAGAAGTCTTCGGGACAACCTTAAGACGTCTTTTGGAACATGTCTTTTGGACATCCTGGGGATGCTCTTAAGACGTCTAATGTCAGTACAAAAGATGTCCCGAGAACGTCCTATGTCTTTAAGACGTCTTTAGGACATCTTTACGACATTGGACGTATTAGAGACTTTGATTGAACTGGCATTGGACGTCCTAGGGATGTCCCAAGGACGTTCTAGGGATGATCATGGTTTTGTGCCCTCTGGGCTATTAGTGATATATTATCACAAAATCTTCAGAATGAATACTCATAGTTATTATTAGAAACTGTTCAAAATATTATCAAACATTCTCTGTAAAAACCAGAGGTCTTTTTTTCTGTATCATATTTTTCATGTCCTTTTTTCAAATATGATAACTTCATGCTGTTATTTTTTTCAATGTAGAAAAACGACTCTGGAATCCCACAAGCGGTTTCATTTTAGTATGACTCAAGACAGGTTTTTTAGTCGTATTTCAATGCCTGGAAATAGCTCTGAAATAATAGTATTTTTACAGTGTTAACAAGAATGTTGATTTTCAGTGAAAATTTTCATGTGAAAAATTCAAAAACTTGGCAGAGTACAATTTAATTTGCACAATTCATTGAATTTGCGAAATCGAAGATGGTGAACTAAGTCCAAAGTAAAATTGGATCGAAAAATAGCACTGTAAAAGTATAAGAAACTTATTTTTGTGAAAGTATATTTAACAAATTACAATTTGACAGCTCATAGTCACCAAGAAACTTTATCTACGTTTCTGTAATGGAGAAAGACTTGCAATTCCGATAATTTTTTAGAACCAAGAAGTTTTAGTTTGCTTCTTTTAATTAATATACGTCCTGGTTTCTAAATTGTATATCTACATTTTTCAATCCTCTATTTTTCCAATCTAAAAAATCAAATGATCTAGAAAAGAGGCGGATTACTATACTGACTCAGAATTAAATAAGTATAAAATGCTACCATAGGGAAATTCTGAATGATTATTTTCATTTATTTCTTCTAGCTGAGATAATTAATACACTATTCTATACATTTGAAAATTCATTTTTAATGAAATACATATTTGGCAAATATTCAAAATCGACGACATTTAGCAGCAGTTCTTGGTTACGGTGAAAACCTGGCAAGTAATAATTTCTTTCACTTCTCACGCTTATCCTGTCTTCTGACTCACATACACCACACACATTCTTGGCTCATGCCACTCACACACATTAAGCATACTTTCTATCGGTGAAGCACTGGTTTCGTCCCTCCTTCCCTCCTAACCGTTTACTGGTTCGGGATACTAGCGCCTCGCATCGCTGGTTCCCGAACTTAGCCTACTCCTGACGTCTCATTCCCCGCGCCCATCATCTAAGCTTTGGGGCATTGTCGCCTCTATACCTATCTTCCCTCTACGCCTGCAGAAAGTCCAAAAGAGTCAAAGAGAAAAGCGGGGCGCACACACATTTGCACAGCGCACAACGCATGGCGCACAAGGTTCTCGACCAATCACAGGGCTTCATTTCAATCGCTGTGATTTTCGCACAGCATGGCGCAGAAGGCGTCGAAAAGTTCGGAACGTTGAACTTTCATGCAATCTGCAGCTGTCTTGTGTAATCTGCAGCCGCTTGTAGCAGACGATTCTCAATTTTCCAACCTCGAATTTCTAGCGCATCGCGTCGTTTGTTTTGAAAGTTTCGCGCGTCGCATCGTTTGTTTTGAGAGTGTTTTCTAATTTCAAAAGTAAAAATATAATAAACTGAAGATAAAAAGTGTTGTGCTGGACTCCCTATAAATAATGTTAATTATGTTATAAAAGGTATATTAGAGAGTTTATGAATACTCTCCTTTTATATCCATGTAAATACTGCAAGAGGCTTGAGTCAATACTGTTTCATAATTAAAGACAGACAAAGTTATTTCACATAAAATCAGTTACTTTTATAAATACTAGATTAACTGTCCACGAAAAACACAGTGTTTACCTGATGCTAGCCTGCCAAAGCCTCGTGCATAGGAAGCAGCTATGCGGATCCGTGTGCGCCACGAAGGAATAGTAAGGAGTGGTATCACCCTATGTGTTTGGTGAGC
>CAKNYM010036130.1:236-15087 GCA_932195095.1 Andricus curvator
TCAGAGTGGGTAATCTTCGAGGAGCCCAAAAATCAGAGACTCTAGCCGCATTGTAAAATTCTCAAAAAGATTATTTTTTGACAAAGTCATATCTGCGTGGTACAAAGGGGTTGATTTTTACCGATATGGGTTGGAGTCAAAAAATGCGAGTGGTTATCATCGAGGAGCTCAAAAATCAAAGACTCTAGCCACATTGTAAAATTCTCAAAAAGATTATTTTTTGACAAATTCATATCTGCGTGGTACCAAGGGGTTGATTTTTACCGGTAAGGGTTGGAGCCCAAAAATCGAAGTGTGTGTTTTCGAGGAGCTCAATAATCAGAGACTCTATTGATACTTTAATTTCAGCTCCGCTCACTCATTTCGAGTCGATGAACTTTTATTTCTGCAACTACGGTTGCATTTATTCTAAAGAATTATGGATATTGAGAAACTAACGGAAGGTCATCAGCCTTACGCATTCCAATAATTTTGATTTCTCCATAGTCTCTAGTAAGGTATTCCGTTTTTATAAATCAAGTGTACGATTTAATTTACTTGGATTTTTATGTTGAATCAAATTGTACCTTGATTTATTTCTTTTTTTTTTTAAACCGTAGCGTCATCAACTTGATAATGTGAGTAGCGCTGAAATTGACATCTAATTTGAAAATATCACTGAGTCGAGAAAGCCCAGTTTTATTTTGTTAATAAGAAATTCTTTCCGCCCCTTTTTTTTATAAATCTGATTTTACGGTTCCCTTTTTATCCGTAGTATTTTACAATTTTTTCCTAATATTTCCAATTCCTTCGCTTTACTAACTTCTATTTGTTTTGTATTTTGGTAAAGTGAAATGGTGTAAGTGAATGCACGAGCGCGACGACATCTTAGCGTCTCGTTTGCGTGTGCTCATGTGTGTAACCACGTGCGCCTCATACAAGCTAGCGTCTTCGTGGTTACACTCTAATTTCTACTAGATTGATATTTTAAATCCATTATAAAATCTATATGAATATCTACTTATTTATATAAATTACTTGAAATGTTAGGTGCTAAACATAGAATGCACCTAACAAATCACACCGTTTTATAGATCGTCGTCCCTTGACGATCTTTTTTTTTTTTAAAGTTCTAGTTTGAACTGTTGAAATTAAAAATTGATTTAATTTTCAAATTTTATTTTTTAAAGGTATGAAATTTTGAACGTTCCCTTTTTCTATTTTCTTTTTTTAATATTTAATTCAATTTTAAATATCAACCATTCAAAGATTTACAATTTTGAAGAGTTACAATTAAAAATTCCTGAATTTATATATATATATATATATATATATATATATATATATATATATATTTGCAAATCATTACATGGTGTTGGCTTAATGTGGTTAATTGTTTTTCTAGATTGAGAAGTGAAATGTCAGCTTCTCCGCCCTTCCAAGTAGTTTTTGGTTCAGCATCCTGTAAGGGTAGCATCTGAACTTTCTGATAATCTAATTGGTATGTTTTCAGAATTTCCGATATATTTGATACATCCAAGTTTATTGAGGATTGATATACACATTCATAAGAGTCTTCAGAGATAAAGATAGCTCTCAATATCACACTTTCGGTCCTTAATACGCATCCTCGCTTTATCTGCACCAATCCGGTGCCTTCTAGTTGTATATTATTATTTGATCCATCTTTACAAACGAGCGTAGCAACCTCTGGTGCCGATAGTGAGTATAGCCATCCTCCTAGAGTAGGAACAGCAACCCAAAAAGGTTGAAAGTTGTAGGAAATACGAATATGACATTGTTTTAGTGTCTCAATAGAAGCGTGCCTTAGAAGTTCCACTTCACACTGCGGGTAAAGAACAGCATCATAGACAGGTTGCGAAGTATAACAAACATATCTTTTATTGAGGAGACTACAGTCTTGCACCATAGTTTCCTGTAGATGAATATAATTTCTTGCATCTGCATTAATAGCTAAATATTTATTCCTAGGTACTACATAAGCTCGTCCAGTTCCGTTTTGTAAAATACCTTGCTTGATGGGTACCGAATATAATCGATATAGTTGATATCTATTCCTCTCTAACAGAGGAATATCTGTATCTGAAAGAAGTTGTTCTAAAGACCTGACTGTCATGTCCAGATTTGCTTCCAGAGCGATTGCTGTATTTTCCATTATCCATTATCAGAGTGCTATGGCGTCATAGCGCTCGCCATGTTCGTAGTTCAGAACTCCCATTGCAGGACCAGCCATCTTTCCAATAAATCCAAACCATGGAACAGTTCTTCGTCGGCGATGGAGGCTTGGAAGTATCTTCTGAGGCGCGTGCATATCAGTGTGAGGAGCTAACTCTTCTAGGGTAGCATTCAGCTCCCGCTGCAATTTCTGGGCTGACATAAACCTTTTTAGTAATCTGTTATACCCTAGGAGTCCTTGAGAGTTTTCATTGAGAGAGGACAAACATTGCTGATATGAAGATTCCAGATTAGATGAAAAGTTTTCTATGAGATTCTGGAACTTGCCAACTTCCACGAAAACATTAGCCCTCCATTTCCCGGCAACGTATGGAACAGGCGCAAGTCTCTCATAATAGAGTCCGGTGTTCTTGGGAAAGGTTGTGATGCATATTGCATCCATTCTTTCCTGGGGGAAACTACTTTCGCCTTAAATAACCCATCCTTCTAGTACTAACAGGATAACACGAAACATCTCCACAATCTGACGATAAAAGAAATATATATAAAAAAATTTTCCTTACTATAACAGGAGAGTTATTCCCGTTATAACGAACCATTCCTGGCCAATTCATCAGCCATGTCATTTCCATGACATCCACTGTATGCGGGCTCGTAGCACCAATGGACCTCTATCAATTGGAGAGCATTACTCAGTCGCTCAAACTCATATTGGCATACGACCGGGCGCCTGGCATAAGTCCTCCAACTTTTAGACCTCCATTTAGGGAGCCACTGCGTATATCCGTTTATAAGAAACTGAGAATCCGAATGGATTTTCAGTTTCTTAATTTTGGCTCTTATTGCCTGTTTGGCTGCTACTACAACAGCTTCAATTTCCGCTGAATTATTTGTCTGTCGACCCATCGCACGGGCTGAAATGTTTAAAGGGTGGCTATCGCCAAACCAGACTCCTATACCGGCAGACGCCGAGTTTTTCCCATTTCGTAAACAAGAACCATCGGTGTATACATGTACATAGTCATCGTCGTCGACTAAAAACCCATTCCTATTGTATCGCACTGATCCTTCTAGTCAGGAATAAACGAGTTTTACCTTATCTGCGTGCTTTGATAACCGTGTTCCAAATTCGGCTTCTAACCTAACATTATTTCCTTCTGAGAAACCTATCATTTTATAATAACGATCATCGTAATACTTATCCAACTTCCCTTCGCGAACTCCTTTTTTTATTCGCATCCAATCGCCTATCATAGCATTTAAAGATTTTGCCTTTTTATCATATTGCTTTTTGGATGCTATTTTTTTTTCAATCGAGTTGTCCGCCGCTAAAATATGAATTTCTTGTAATCTCGTGACGAACTCCCTAATGTATGATTCGTAGGTTTCTAATTTTGCACCATCCGGGAAAGAAGATGGGTTTCTTGCTATTCTAGTAAAGACCAACTCGTAGGATGTAAAATTAGTCGCTTCGTGTACAGAAGTATTGTAGACGAACATAGCCTAGGGGAGGAGCTTATCCCAATCGTCATATTGTTTAGCATATAACCGCACATATTCCATTAGGACGGCGTGGCTTCTCTCTAATGTCCCGTTGGTTTGCGGCCTATAGCCCGAAGTGGTTACTTGGTTTATTTTGAAAATTTTTGATAACTTCCGCAAAGTTTTACTGACAATTGATGTCCCTCGATCCGTTAGGACGCACCGGGGTGCAACATAGACAGAAATCAAATTCATTGCTAACGCATGCGCGAGGGTAGTGCTTTTAATGTCAGGAACTGCAACTGATATACAGTACTTGCTAAGGTTGTCTTGCATGGTTAAAATGTGACGGTTCCCATCGGGGGTGGTAGGCAAAAGTCCAACCGTATCAAGGGAGACCTTATCGAATGGTTCTAAAGGGGTATCAGTTATGATCATTGGCTCACGGGAGAGCACTTTGGTGATCTTTTGTTTAGCACAGTTAGAACATTTTCGAATGTAAGCCATTACATCATCCCTTAGTCGGGGCCAGGTAAATCTCTCTCTGACTCTTTTATACGTTTTTGTGATCCCTTTGTGTCCGCTAAGTAGACTATCATGGGCTTCCGCAATTATTTTCTGCCTATCTTCCTCCGGAGGGATCTCAATTTTTCCATGACAGACAGTCACCTTAATCCCTGTATCCTTGAAAACATTAGTTAAGGCGTCGGTAAGGGAACTTCTAGGTAACTCATCGCAAAAATCAATGTACCGCGGAATTCGGAAACTATTTTCTTTGTCCGCTGCTAGACATACTGATAGGTTTCTCAACCCCGTTTCTAAATCTGTCATTGAAAGTGGGTCGTTATACTTATCCTTAACTATTATCGAATACGTGGTGTATTTGCCCTTAGGGGTTGCCAGCACTTGTCCCTTTTGTGGTTTCTTATCACGTATTTCTGACAGGTCTATTCTTCCAATGGCTATTAATAACTTTGTGACCGATGTTGCGGGCTCACAGTCGGCCGACAGGATATGTACATAATTATCCTTGCGGTAGGTCAACGCTTCTCGACAACTATTTAACACACTAGAGCGTGTAGATCAATTCGGAATAACTTGAGATTCCTGGTTATTATTAATAGCTTCATCGGGATCAACGATATAGGGCATCTCTAACTTTAAAGTGGGAGAGGTTGCTTTGAACTCTGGAGTGGGAGATAGGGAAACCATGGAATGTACATCACTTGCTTCCGTTGTTGGTAAACGCCTATGAGGTTTCTCTTTCTTTTTGTGGGTGGGGCTTTTTGCATATTCACTGTCTTCCGCCTCCTCTATAATCACGGAGGGTTTCTCAACAGTTGTTGCTGGGTAAGGGGTAGAACGCGCTGCCGGACCATGCTTGGGTAAGGGAGTAGCGATCGTTATTCCACGCTTAGGCAACGGCGGGAGTACGGACTCTTCTAAAAAGTTCTGTGCGGAAAATTCTATGTCGGGGTTAATTTTTACTTTTTGTCCGGTTTCAATTTCGGTGATAGGACTCCGGTCTTATCCTGTTCTCTAGTGACGGGGTAGTCCATAGGTAAAATTTTTTCTACACCTTGTTCTTCCCGCGCTTCAATTAGGTCGGATATTTCTCTGAGTTCTCGAATTACGCGATCTATTTTTGGTTCCGTATCGTCATCAAAAATAGCCCTGTCGTCATCTGAATTAGTTAAAGACGATTTGTTGTTAGTTTCACCAACCAATTCTACGTAATCAGGGTCCCAGTCTAATGATTGCTGTTCGTTGATAGACGGATGATCTTTAAGGGATAGCTCGAACCGCTCGAACAAATCTTGTAATTCCTTCGAAAAATCAGAGGGTACTGTATTTGAAATGCCTGCATCAGTGTCAGTGTCACTGGTGTCGGCAGGAGGACTTACGTAAACCAGTATTCTTTCCGAACTTCTGGGATTAGGTGATTCGAGGGATCTAGTGACTCCAGCGGGGTCACACCCTTTTATGTCACCTGAGGGTCCCGGCGGGTTTGTAGCCTTTCTATCCTTAGGTGGGCTTTTATACTTATTCAGGACAGGAGGGATGTTTAGACTTGGCAGCACACTGTAGCGTTGTCGCTGTACTGGCGGGTCTGAATCGCTGGTGTCTGAAGTTGTATCCGCTGTTTCAGTTATTGTCGAGGTAGGGTCACTGATGCGATTGACAGTTAGTTGTCCCGGAATCTGAGTATGGTCTGACGCTCCGGGATTTGTTGATTCGACGTAGCATCGTTCCGTCGAGTGCCCTCGGAGTTTAAATTCTCATTTTTGCTGGAAGGGTAAGGAGAGGGTGACCTTGACGTTGATCTATATGTAGAGGAGGAGGGAGCGGAGTAGGCTTGGACATGGGCGGGAGAATAGCGGGGTTGAGAAGAGGAACTTGAATTGTTCACTGGCTGGGAATTACCCTCGTATGGCTGATTGTTTGGATAGGGAGAAGAGCTCCTAACTTGTGGAGGATAAGAAGGGCGCGAGTAACCATAGTGCTGAACATTTTCAGACCCTTGTCTCTTCAGAATACCCGTGGGTTGTGGTTCAAACCCTCTATTATCCCGTGGGTACCGAGGACTCTGAGAGCGGGCAAAATCGCGGTAATGTCGACCTGATCTAGAATCGTCATAGTAACGATCGGGTTGACCATCATTATCTGGACCGTGGTTTCTATTCTCCTGATAATACCTCCTCGGGCTATTGCTATAGAGGCGATCTTGATTTTGAGAAAAATTTCGATTATTCCTGTAGGGTTCATATAACCTCACTTCTTCCGCCGGATGGTGGTTACTTCTAGGATCATTTTGAAATTCGTGAAGGGATTTTCGGGACCGATTGGACATCTGGAAAGCACTATGGGGCATTCCTGACGCGTGTCTTCGTTCCTCAGCGTGTTTGGCGAACTTAAAAGCTTCTTCAAGGGTTAATGGGTCCTTGGCGTCTACAGATGACGAAAGATCATCCGGTAGACCACTTCACTTCTTTTCATAACTAGGTGGTATATTTCGTTAAAATAGTACTCAAACAGCTTGCCGGGTGCGCAACGGTCTTTTAATAGTTCGATCAAATCGGTGATCTTAGAAAATTGTTTATTACGCGTGCATTTCCTAGCTGAGCCAGTGAGCTTTCTCAATGCGGCGGTAATGAGGGAAGATTCACAGGACACAGGAACATAGGTTGCCCCATTTACTATGTCCTGTATAAAATCTCTTACCGGGATATTTTTATCATCGTACATAGGGATGTGACTAGCAGCTTTTTGTATGACTAGTGTATCCGCAATTGACTGGGCCACTCTGATTGCGACGTTATCGATGTTGGGGGTGGATTGGGGTTCCTGTCGAGTCGATCTTGTGTGTGGCTTTCAATTCTAACTCTTTCCATTGAAAATTAACTTGAATATCCTTGCTTTGCTTATAATGGTCCTTATTTTAAATTAACAATTTTTTTTATGTACCCGGTGTATATTTGGTCACAAAAATCTCAATTCAATATTGTAAGAAAATATCGAAATAGGAGAAGGACTTTCCAAATGAGGATATATGAGGCAACAAAAAAACGAAATCTCTGACGATGGTGTTACTGTGCAGTTACTTTCGCAAAATTACCTTCTTAATCCAATTCTATTATTTCTATTTCTTGCTCGTTGCTTGCTTCGAACGGGACTATTACCCTTTCGGCCTCCGAATTGTTTATTGCTTGCGCGTCAGCGATTTGAAACTCCTGCTCATGAGCAGTTCGTCTTTGCTGCAGAGCTTCTTCCAAAGGTAGGTCAATAGTTATTACTTCGATGTTGTTAGAAACTATTTCCGCTTTTTGGTCAGTTTCAACAACACGTCGAACTGTTGGTTTAACCACAAGAATAGGAACAGACCTTCTTTCAGGCTGAATCAGATTATTATAAATGAATGAACTAGCGGTTATTGTTCTCAGCTTTGTCTTTAGATTAGATTTTTGTTAACGTTTTCCTCTTTTTGCACGATTTTTGAAAAGAACTTTGGAAGGAATTTTGGAAGGAATTATCCCTGGGTTAGGCATAAGGAATAAAGGAAACTCGAAACGCTGCTTATTCCTGATCAAGGTAGCGCGAGAGAGTCGCAAGAGATTTTTGATTGTCCCTCAGGACAATCTTTGTCCCTCAGGACATTCTGGCTCTAATTTTTATTCAATGAGATTCTCTCGTTTTCTTTTAGATTTTGAAAAAGAAATGTCTTCAACCCGTCAGTTGATTGCGCGATTGGGTGGGATACCGAAATCAATTAATGGTTTATTAATTGAAATCAGCTTAATTTTTCTTTTCCAAATGAAGGATGGATATATGAGATAATGTTATCATGCCCTTTTAAGTTTCTTCTCAAAAATCAATACTCTTTAACTTTTCAGAAGGAAAACAAATTTAGTACAACATTTCGTCAATAGACCATCTAGATTTCGATCATTATTTTTTTTTCTACTTATAAAGGAAATAATTTCCTTTTGAAAAACCCTCCGCCTCAAGGGCGCAAATCCTTGAAAAAATTACTCTATCAAAAATAATTGACAAAAGTACTTCCTTTATTTCCCTACTTCTTAACACATAGCGCGCTTTCTGCCCTACTAATCAGGGAATCAAAAAGGGCTTAAGACTCAGTGTCGTTTTATTTTTATTCTACAAACTCTAGTTCGGGATCCAAAGGCGGAGGAACTACAAAAGTCACTGCTCGTTTTTTTTCATGTACTCAGTTTCTCTCGGGACCACAATTGCAGGTTCCTGTGATTTTCCGAAACTAGGTTTTTCTTCGCAAGCACCGGATACCTCAAGTGAAAATTTCTATTTTTATTCTATTTTATTCTATTTTTATTTTTACGTTTCTTAATTCCGTTTTCCCGGAAATTAGGCATTTTCCGCTATTTTTCTCATTTCATAAAATGTATTTAAATACCAATTCTTTTTATTTATTTCCAGAAATTCAAGAACCCCGCCTCGGGGGCGTAAGTTAATAGAATTTCAGAGAACCCCGCCTCGAGGGCGCAGGTTAATAAAAATTCTAAACTTTAAAGATCACACAAAAATCTCCAAAGAGAAAAACTGAAAAGTTGTTTTAGTTGTAAAATTTAGTTAAATAACAATTCTGTTTATTTATCTCCAGAAATTAAAGAACCCCGCCTCGAGGGCGCAGGTTGAACAAAATTCTAAACTTTAAAGCTCACATAAAAATCTCCAAAGTAAAGAGAAAAACTGAAAAGTTGTTTTAGTTTTAAAATTTAGTTAAATAACAATTCTTTTTATTTATCTCCAGAAATTCAATTTCAAAAGAATTTTCAGTTCTAAAATTTGAATTAATTCAAGGTTTTAAATTCGATTTGTTTTTTTGTATTCAACAAAAAAAATTTTTTTTCAATAAAGATTTACGAAAGTGTACGATTTAATTTACTTGGATTTTTATGTTTAATCAAATTGTACCTTGATTTATTTCTTCTTTTTTTTTAAAACCGTAGCGTCATCAACTTAATAAAATGAGTAGCGCTGAAATTGACATCTAATTTGAAAATATTACTGAGTCGAGAAAGCCCAGTTTTATTTTGTTAATAAGAAATTCTTTCCGCCACTTTTTTTTTTATAAATCTGATTTCACGGTTCCCTTTTTATCCGTAGTATTTTACAAGTTTTTCCTAATATTTCCAATTCCTTCGCTTTACTAACTTCAATTTGTTTTGTATTTTGGTAAAGTGAAATGGTGTAAGTGAATGCACGAGCGCCACAACATCTTAGCGTCTCCTGTGCGTGTGCTCATGTGTGTAACCACGTGCGCCTCGTACAAGCTAGCGTCTTCCTGGTTACACTCTAATTTTTACTAGATTATATAAAGATTATATAAATTACTTGAAATTTTAGGTGCTAAACATAGAATACACCTAACAGGTTCAGAAAGAAGTAGATGCAGTGGCACACTTCGGAGAAAGTTCGGAAATACGTCGGAAACCTTCGGAAACAGAGGCGTTCGGAAAGAAATCGGAAGCAAAGGTCCCATACAATTCGGAAATAGTCGGAACGGAACCTTCTTTCCCAGCCTTTCCGTTTCTTCCGCTAGGGATTTGTTATTTGTCTACTTTTTCATGTTTGCGACCTACAACTATTCAATTTTAAAGGTTATAAATTACAATTGTGACAAATAAAAAAATATTGTAATTAATTTATATTTTAAACCAATACCATTTGTATACTTCAATCTAAATGAAGCTGAAAACATTGAATTTAAAATGCGTTGAATTCAAGGTATATTTCGAAAAGGAAACTGAAAGCAGAGGATCGACTTCCAAAAGAAGCGACTGAAAGTAAGAAAGTTACTCGCTGGCTTGCAATAATGCATTGAAAATGGTGTATTTCCACATTTTTAACGTTTAAATTGAAACTTTTGACTTTTTCGCGTTGTAGCAATTTTGAATCCCAAAATTTTTTATTTTTGACCTAACCTATAACTTGAACGAAAATTGTGAAAATTCCAACGATAAGCCCGCATTCTGAAAATGAGGCAAATTTTAACGTTAAAATTCAAGTTGTAAAATTGTATCCTTAAAAACTAAAAATTTTACAATATTAGTGTTTTGTAAATTGTATTGGAATCCTAAAAGCGTATAATTGGTTCGGAATCGAAAGACATACAGGAAAGATATACAGCATACTGAGAGATAATTCCTATTAAATTCACCCCCATTTACCAGTGACCGAAATGCACTAGGAAAAAAATCGCCAAGACCCAGGAATGAAAATTGGGTACACAGCGATTTTTTTAATTTTGGTACTTAATGAGATTATCTTTATAACTTATGATTTCAAAAATTTTCATATAATAAAATTTGTTTTTTACATAAATACTGTAGGAAAAAATCGACAAGCTCCCGGTGTCGAAATTATAATAACAGCAAATTTTCTGTACTTCTAGGGACGGCTGAAATATACAGAAAAATAAAATTCCTGACTCTGTAAAACTCCCGAATAATAAAATTCCCGAACAGTTCATAATATTACCGAATTTAAAAATTCCAAAATAATACAATTGTCGAATTATAAAATATCCGAACTGGAATATTCCATAATTATAAAATTCCAAAATTTACATAATTAAAAAATTGTTTCTTAACCCTCAAACGGCACACTTCAACCCAGCATACGTAAACGGCACACTAGTGCGAATTGGGATTTTGTGATTTTAGCTGAATATTTTAAGATGAAAATAAAGTTTAAAATATGCGTATAAATATATGATTTTGGGGTAAAATTTCTCGCCCAATCCGTTGGGCCAGCTTAAATTCATCGAAAATTATATCAACTTATAAAAAAATTGTTATTAAAAAAAGGTGTTCTTGAAAAATAGACATTTTCCACAAAAAAACATAATTTTTTCAAAATTAAAGGTATTGAAACGAAACTAACGCGATTCTTTATTTAAATAGATGTTCTTTCATAAAAAAATATGCTAATCCGATAAAATTATATTAAGTATTTTTCCCGAAGTGTCAGATTTTCGGTATTCTCGTATGAAGTATATCACGAGTGCAGGACAGCACACATTGTTATTTTTGTAGTATACAAGCATATTATTGCAGAAATAGTGTTTTTCATGTCAAATTTTGAAAATATTCATTTTATAATGACTTCGTGAAGCTCTTCATGTGGCAAAATGTTTTTTCTTCATGTTTGGTAATAAGATTGATCAGTGAACTGTGTCAGGGCGGTGATGTACGATGTGAGGGTGCATTAGGAAAGAGTAAAAGTACATAAAATATTTCGAGAAAAGAACAAAGTTTTATTACCTATGTTTTAGACAAAATTAACATTATTTTATTGTGAAAATATTACTCTTATGACAAACATCATTGAACATTATTCATTAAAACCAATGCAGTCAACGCAGACAGAAGCTCTGTGATCGACGCACATCGTCTTCAGACTCCTCTGCTAATGCCTGTAGAACAGTCCTAGAAGTTCGCAATTTGTAACGACTTCCTTACTCAGCCATTCTTAATATAAAAAAAAGATTGTTGAAAAAATATTATCATATCAATTTAGAGTCTAACACCGTTTTACAATTTTTCATAAAACACGACTTGGCACCTTCTAACGGCACACTAGTGCGAATTTGCACCACTTAAAACTTTTACAGTGACTTACTCGGCTGATCGCAGGCGGATAAATATCTGTTTACGCGTCGTGTATTTATGGGTGTATGGACATATTTAACGTAGTGGGGAGAGATCTTGAAAATAGTTCTAGAAAGAATATCAGCACTTTGAAATTTTTGCTGGTGCGAATTCGCACTAGTGTGCCGTTTGAGGGTTAATAAATATTATTTATTTATCAAAAATATGATAATAAAATATTTTTATCAAAGAAATTTTTGTTTAATATTTAAAGTTTTTTAAAATTATTGCTTGAATTTAAAATAGAAATCATTCTACAAAAATTTTATAAAAATATTAATGTAAAAACACGTGCGCGTTTGTAATAAAAAAAATCTTCCCGCTTTGCGGGCACATTCTCATCGCGCGCTTCGCGCGCGGCTCGCTTCGCTCGCAAGTTTCAGCGCGCCTAGGGCGCGCACCTGTTGGATCTCGCGCTCGATTGGGTATTCATCTCGCGCTTCGCGCTCGATTATATGTTTATCTCGCGCTTCGCGCTCGACAATGCATTCACCTCGCGCCGCGCGCTCGGACACATTTGTCGTCTAGGTTTTCACACTTCGTGTGCTCGCTATTGTGCGCTTCGCAGGCTAATACTCTCTTAGTAAGCTTCATCGTTATGACCTGCTTTTGGTTTAATTATGTCAGTTTGACATAAAAAGAAGAACTAATTTACTTAAGGTTCTATCGACCTTAAGGAACACATTCTCATCACGACACTCGCGCTTCGCGCTCGCTATTTGGTATGATCATCATGTGAACCTCGCGCTTCACGCTCGTTTCTGTTCATCGTATAATAAAAACCCAAAAGTTTGAGCGCGCTTGCTGCGCGCAATTTGGTCGTCGCGCTTCGCAACGACCATATGTTATGTTCAATGTTCTTCAGATAAAAATGACTAAAGTTGTATTTGATTTAAAATGAAAAAGGAAATTCCTTTACTTCAGCGTATATTTCCGTATCTTTATAATAAATCCTACAATCAGAAAGATTTTTTTCCAACTATCTGAAAAGGGGAGAAAAAAAGTATTTAAGTCGTTTTTGGAACATATATCTTGCTTTTCATTCAAAATCAAACCGACCCCTTGACAACCATGTGATTCCCTATCTACTCCTGACCATATTTCAAAACCTCAATCAAAGTTTCAGTCCATTCCGAGGCTACTTTATTGTTTGTATTATTCATGTTTAGATTGTACACCCAACTACCACCTTTATGCGCGAAATTTGTTTTGCGAGTCGGAATCATGCCCAAGTTAAGTAGTGATTCGTCGTATAGTGGAGAGTCCAGTTCTTACGTCAGTCCCACCAAAACTTCTGTTAAGGGGGGAGGGGGGGGCGAGGACAAGGAATGGAAATCGAGAGAGTCGCAATTGGTTTATTTTTTATAGTGAGAAGGTCGCCAGCCTTCAGCAGCGTTGTATTAGATAGGAGTTCATATGTTTCCATCTGCGCATTCCCGGCCCACCTCCAAACGAGGAACCAATAACTCTTTTTTTTTTTTTTTTAATATATATATATATATATATATATATATATATTCATTTCGTCTATTTGGAACATAGTTCTTGAAATATAAATGTAATAGTCGAATTTTTTCACAGAAATTATTTTAGTAAACAAAGATCAAAACGTATTCTGAAATAAAAGTCAGATTTTCAGTCAGAACAAAATGGTTTGAATTATTATTATATTTTATTGTTTCAATCGTTAGAAATAGTATTGAGAACATAAAAACAATGAAATATTGTGAAAAAACACACCCGAGATGAAAAATAAAGTAAATAAGCAAAGTTTTGATGAGAATGTGCCCGCTTATCGGGCCGATTTTTTTACTGTTAATGTTATTTTTTACGAATAAAACAAAAAGTACACATCCTATCAAAAAGTGACCCATGAGAAATTTGTAGATCTTTTTTGAATGCACAATTATTTTTCGTTTTTTTGGGGGGATTTTGAAAATGCTGTAACTCGGACAATTTTCTTTTTATCAAAAAAAGTCGTAAGGATAAATTGATTGAATTTTCGAGTACTATAAGCGGCCTCACATATAATTTTCAAATTTGGCAAAAAATGGTCTAAAAATTTTTGAAAATGCTCTAACTTTCTGAATTTTCATCCAAAATGGCTGGTTAACGAACTCGATTCCTCTTTTTGCCCCCTGAAACCGTCTGCCAAAGCACAATCCAATCCGATTAGTCTTTCAAAAGTTATCCGATATACAGACGACGACGACGACGACGACGACGACAACGACAACGACAACGACAACGACAACGACAACGACAACGACAGACAGACAGACACCGACGTAAAAACCATTTTTTCTGACTCACAAGGGGAGGGCACGACCTTGGGAATTTATTTTGGGATGAGACTTCGTGTAATAATTGTACTTGTTCAGGGTATTCACCCCTTACACTAATAACGCGCAACGCTCAATCGTCTTGAAAAAAACTATGTTCGAAAATTCAAACTCAGCTTATATACCAGTAATTTTTTCCGCTGCCGAACGGCTCAATAGCCTAATCGGTTACGTGTCTGCTTACCGCGTGAGCGCTCGGGGTTCGAATCCTGTGTTCGAATTGATTTTTTTATTTTATTTTTTTTATTTATTTAATTATTTTTGTAATTAAATAAACTCATTATTTAATAATACCTACTTTTTAAATAAAAATAATTTTACTTTGGTAGCGAAGAGACTCCTTAAATTTTAAATCATAATTAAATCATAGTAATTATGCTATCATTGAAAATACGTTATAACTAATCGCTATAATAATATTTATTAATAAATAATAAGTTTCATTTGTGTTATTTCATTTTATTTTATATACATTTTTCATTATAAACATGACCCTGAATGGTAATCATCATAAAAACATTTAAAACAAAAAATTTTTTGGCATCTAGCACAATTGATAAAAGCGGAATTTTTACAGGAACAATTGTTTTTTAATAGATCAGTTGAAAAACAAACATCATTAACATTTACAAAAATTTCTCTATCTTCAGAAAGTTTAGCAGC
>CAKNYM010036132.1:0-14748 GCA_932195095.1 Andricus curvator
TGCGTTGCAAAAGATTATATTCCAAACGTGTCGATTATAATGTAGAACGTTCTAGAACTCAAGGATAAGAAAGGGAGATAAAAAAAATTAGAAATACAAAAAAAATATTTCAAGCCAACTGAATAATAATATAGGTAAAAAAAGTGCCTAAAGGATTCCTTATGGTAGGTCATATGTTCGGGATCCTTATCGCTTTATTCTGGTATCGAGTAGCGAGCGAGGACTAGTGAGATAACGTCCAGACTTGTTTAGACGTTTTGATTTCAGAAGCATTCATGAATCGACAGTCTCAAGCTGCACACGTTTCATTAGACTCTGCTTTCGTTCTCTAGAGATCAGTTCTTTTTACTGCTCGCAAAAGTTCGCTTTCTTAGTCGACCCGCCCAGTTTGATATTCATTCTTTTGCCATATGCTAGGTCCAGTCAACCTCTCGATGTGTTACATGAAATAAGATACTGCAAAACAATTTCGAGACTCAAGAGAGATAATACAGCGTGCATTTTATTTCAAGCTTTTTCACACGTGCTTTAACTTATATATATTAAGAGTGCACTGTCCGAGACTTATCGCTTCTTAACGATACATGATATGATGTCACATAACTTTTTTATTCACAGATATATGCTCGTTTTTCAGCATCTTTTTCATCTCTTATTTAGGAAAGGACAGTTTTGCATATTACATGTTGAAGATTTAAATTTATAAAAAAATAAGCTAAATACAAAATAAATATTTTAAAATTTTCAAACATCCACTAAAGCTACTGTATAATATAGTTTTATAGAAATCGAGGATGATTTATTGCTTTCCAGCTAAATAATTTAATTCATAGGTTAAAAATTTTCTGCAATCATCTTCAAGGTTATTTGTTATTTTCTGATGACGCATTACATTTTGCGTTGCAAAAAATTATATTCCACACGTGTCGATTATAATGTAGAACGTTCTAGAACTTTGTTTCATCATATAATGCAATACTTCAAATTATACTACGCAATTTCTAGAAAGAATTTTCGTAAACAAGTTAAAGGTTATTCTAATGACGCATTACATTTTTACGTTGCAAAAATTATATTCCAAACGTGTCGATTATAATGTAGAACGTTCTAGAACATTAAGATAAAGAGGGAAATATGTTACTAGACAAGGATAGCAAATGTGCATCTATAAAAGACGCGCTTCGCATATATTTCTCTCAGTTGTCATCCAGCATTTGAGAAATACGCAAGCATAAAAAAAGTAAAGTGAAGTGAACATTGATATAGTGATTTGAAATATTTTTTGAACTGTTTTCATACAACAGTACAGTTTTGTACATTTTAATATATACTTTTTAGACTTTTTAAAAGTTAATTCTTATTATTAACATACATTCAGTGGCATATACGACACCTGGTGTTGAAAATCGGTTAGTGCTCCTTCTTATTATTTGAAATTTACACACAGTGCCATCCGTTGGAATATTTGTGAAATTGTTTGACTATAAAAGTCACTTCATAGCGAATTTTTTTCCAGTTGTCCTCTAACCATCCTATGAGTATAATATTCAAAAATGGAATCATTGGACTGTAAGAAGATTGTCCAGATTTACGATGATGCATATGACATTTTGAATGAAAATGCAACAGCTTCGGAGATCTTATACTGGAAGCATCAGTGCACCCAGGATATTCGAAGGCTCAATAAAATTTTGCGTCAGGGGAACCAAAATTTATCTTTGGGCAAAAAAAATAAACTACAAGCAACTATTGGCCTACTGACATCCAAGAATAGATTATTCACAAAGCTACAGAAGAGTGGAACTGGTGTGAACGAGGGTTTGGACAGGAAAGGAGACAGGATCAGATGGCAGGATCTGGAGTCTGCATTTAAGAGTCGAGTGAGAACAGGTTTGGTTGTAAATTTAACCCACAAAGATTTAGATACTTTTCTCGAAGATTCAAAAACAATGATAACTTGTAGATTAAAAAACGCTTTGAAAAGTTTCGTTGCAGGTTTAAAAACAAATGTTATTCTAGCTGCAAAATTCAGTGCTATAGAAAACGGTCAGGAAATTGAAGAGCTTAAATTTTTTAATACTAAAAACGAACTTATTTTACAATCAACCGAAATAAATGAATGGTTTGAAAGTAAAGTCAGAGAGCAACTTTTGATTAAAGTAGAGGATTTCCAGCAAACAAAATCTGGATGGAAATTGAAAGAAATTATAAATTTAAATGTAAATATAAATAAGTATGCACCTTTTACAGTAGGCTCATCAACTTTTGTGAGTTTACCGAAATTTATTAGAGACAAAAGAGCAGTTGTAAATGTTGAGAACAATGACGAATACTGTTTTCTCTGGTCGGTAATGGCCGCCCTTTGCCCTGCTGAAAGAGATTCTCATCGCACTAGTTCCTATCCTCATTTTGATACACTTTTGAAACATGATGGAATCAGTTTTCCCATCACTTTTGAAAATATCAAAAAATTTGAAAAAATAAATGAACTGCGCATAAATGTTTATGGTATAGAACATGAAGAAAATAGGAAAAAAGATGAGATTGTTCCTCTGTATATAAGCAATGAAAAATCGAGGTGTCCTACAATTCACTTGTTAATGCTTGAAAATACTGATTTTGATGACAGCGAAAATAATCCAGTGTATCACTTTGCGTGGATAAAAAATCTATCTCGTCTCATAAAATCACAGTTTACAAATTCTAAGTGCCGCACATGGTTCTGCGATAGGTGCTTGTGTCACTTCAAATTTGAAAAATCTCTAATAAAACACTGTGCTGATTGTGAAAATTTAAATAACTGTAGAGTCATACTCCCAACAGAGAAGGAAGGTGGGAACATATTAAAATTTAAAAATCATAGATACAAGGAAAATGTACCATTTGCTGTATACGCAGACATTGAATGTTTGCTGGAACCAGTTACAAATTCTCAAATAGATCAAGCGGCGTATCAAAAGCATATCCCCACAAGTGTTGCATATTATACAAAGTGCAGTTTCGATGATTCAACTTCAGAACCTAAAGTTTATCGGGATAAAGACTGTATTCAATGGTTTATAAACGAATTAAAAGATTTAGCAATTAAAGTGAATTCCCGTTTTCAAAATCCAGTACCAATGGAAAAATTAACAACAAAGCAAAAACAAGATTTTCTAAATGCTAAAGTATGTCACATTTGCGAAAAAGAATTTAAGAAAGATGATGTGAAACATCGTGACCACTGTCACTTTACAGGTAAGTACCGTGGTCCAGCACACGGAAGCTGCAACATCAATTACAAAGACTCTCATGTAATTCCAGTAGTTTTCCATAATTTATCTGGCTACGACTCACACTTTTTTATCAAAGAGTTAGCCAAAAGTTTTGAGGGACATGTCTCTTTACTGCCAATCAATAAGGAAAAATATATCTCATTTACAAAAGATGTTCCAGATACTAAAGTCAAACTTAGATTTATCGATTCTTTCCGATTTATGCCAAGTAGTCTAGAGAAATTGGCCTCATATCTCAATGACAGTGAAAAAACAATTACGAGAAAATTTTACAAAAATGACAGTGAATTCAATCTATTAACGAGAAAAGGTGTATTCCCATATGATTACATTGACAGCTGGCAAAAATTGGAAGAAGAGAGTCTACCTCCAAAAGAGGCATTCTATTCAAAATTAAACGATTGCCACATTTCCGATGAAGATTACCAACATGCGTGTAAAGTGTGGGAAACTTTTAATTTGCAAACTTTAGGGCAGTATTCAGATTTGTACCTCAAAACCGATGTACTGCTTTTAGCAGACATTTTCGAAAACTTTAGAAAAACTTGTTTTGCAACATATAAATTAGACCCTTTGCACTATTACACAGCACCGGGACTTTCTTTTGATGCAATGCTAAAATACACAGGAATTGAACTACATTTACTAACTGATGTAGAAATGTTACTATTAATTCAGAAAGCAATCAGAGGTGGTGTTTCACAATGCTCAAACAGGTTTGCAAAAGCAAACAATCGATTTATGGGAGAAGATTTTAATCCATTCGATCCCGAGTCATACATTTTTTACTTTGACGTCAACAATCAGTATGGTAAAGCTATGAGTGAACATTTGCCATATCAAGATTTTGAATGGTTTGAAAATTTTGAGAATAATCCAAATTTTTTCAATGTGCCTGATGATTCACCTGAAGGTTATATTCTTGAAGTAGATCTAGAGTACCCAGAAGAGCTTCACGATTTTCACAAGGACCTTCCATTATGTCCAGAACACTTTGTGCCTCCTGGTTCAAAATGTAAGATTCCAAAGTTAGTAACCAATTTGCTACCAAAGAAAAATTATGTACTACATTACCGAAATCTAAAAATGTACTTGAAATTAGGCATGAAACTAACGAAAATTCATCGTGTGCTAAAATTCAAACAAAAGGCATGGCTAAAAGACTATATCGATTTAAATACAGAACATAGAAAAAGAGCGAACAACGAATTTGAAAAGAATTTCTATAAATTAATGAACAATTCCGTCTTTGGAAAGACTATGGAAAACGTCAGGAAGCACAAAGATGTTAGGCTTGTGACAAAATGGGAGGGGAGATATGGTGCAAAAGCTCTAATTTCTAAACCAAATTTTCACAGTTGTACCATATTTGATGAGGATATGGTAATCATTGAAATGAATAAAACGAAAATTGTCTTCAATAAACCTATCTACATTGGATTCACAGTTCTTGATATATCCAAAATAATCACGTACGATTTTCATTATAACTATATTCTACCAAATTTTGGAAATTGTGCAAAATTACTATATACAGACACAGACAGTCTCATCTATCATTTCACTGTTCCCAACTTTTACGACTACATTAAACGGGATATTCATAAATTTGACACGTCAGATTATCCTCCCGATAATGTTTACGGAATTCCTCTAAAAAATAAAAAAGTATTAGGTCTCATGAAGGATGAATGCAACGGCGAAATAATGACTGAATTTGTGGGCTTGAGATCGAAATTGTATGCATATAAGGTTTTGGGTGAAGATGAAAAAAAGAGGGCTAAGGGTATCAAAGGATCAACATTAAAAACCATAACATTCGACGATTATAAGCAGACTCTCACATCTTGTCAAAATCTGATTAAAACTCAACACCTAATCCGAAGCCGAAAACACGAGGTTCACTCAATCATCCAAGATAAGATTGCTCTCAGCTGGCATGACGATAAAAGAATGCTACTCCCTGGTACCACCGACACTCTTCCATGGGGATATAAACATACAGTCTCTGAACCCATGGAAGTCGATGCATCCAATGTATAAAGTAATGAGTAATATGTAGTATTTGTATATATATGTATATGTAGTATTTGTATATACCTATGTACATTGTTACTGTACGCTACGGAAAATTGTATATATGTATAGAAATAAGCATGGTGATAAAACATGATAAGTGATGTGGATATATGAGTGAGAGAGATAGAGATATATCGATGAGAGAGGTCTAAGTATATGTACTATAGCCTTTGATGTAACAGATATAGTCTACAGTGAATGGAATGAATCATCTTTATAATATGTAGAAATTGTATATATGTGAATTAGAAAAAGGAATCGAAAAAAAAACTGTACAATTGTTTGTGAAATATAAGTTATTTCAAATAAAGAACAGAAAATTAATTGAATCTAAATTGGTGTTTTTTATTTAATGAAACCTGAAAAAATCGTTTTCTCAAACTGCTGTAGCTATCGGATGCAACCTGATCCAGCAGACGTAATCTCTCAATGCCGAGGACGATGCCAGCGATGTTCACTGACCTAACCATTTGCTTATTTACTATTCGCACTTATTATTATAAGGACAAGGAACTCGGAAAAAAACAACACACGTTTCTTTTTATTTTTTGCTTTTTTATTTATTTCCAAAAAAGCCAGTACATTATACTTAAAAATAAGTAGACTATAAATTAAATATGTAGAAAAATATTTTCTTATCTCTACAAATTAAAAACTAATCTATCAGAACTGTTCCAAAGACATCCAGTTTTTCAATAAAAGTACATTTTCAATTGCGCAATTAGAGTAATTTTCATACATATGATGAGTACATATAATATCATTAATTCGAAACATCTCACGCAATCCCTGCAGCGAGGGACATTCCAAATCAAGCATATCAACAATTTCACACGATATTTCCACAAATTGTTGCAGCCAATTCTTTTTTTCTAATCCTTTCACATACATTTTTGTTGCATCTTTTAAAACGCTCTCGAGTATTACAGGTACTAGAGAATAGGGCAAATCACCAGAATTCCAAAGTATTCCATGATGTTTCCGCTCTGCCCAAATGTTTATAGACTTATATTTTGGTGGAACGTTGTTCCACTTGCAGGGTGGTTGAAAGAGAAAAGAATATGGCTTTTTGACTGTCTCATCATAGATCGGTAATATAGACAATTCTTTCAAGACAAATTTATTGATTGGTAACTTGAAACCCTGCATATCCACAATGTACTGCATCTTGAATGCAACTAAACTATTTGTTCGTGCTTACAGCAGTTTTATACCAACTTTTTCACCACACCACTTATTGGCTTATACTCAACTATACGATCATGCAAAATTAAGCAATATGCTGACGTTTGAGCGGGAAAATTTTCACTAGTTTCAAATTCTAAACGAACGTCAACTGGACCGTATTTCAGTGACTCATTTTGTTTAGAACAGTCAATTACTACTAGAGGTGCATACTGTATAAATTCTCCCCTCGATAGCAATGGTTGCGGTTCTTTACCATAGTAATTAGCTTGAAAGTTTGTATACATTTCATAAAGAAGAGCGTACTGATTTCGATTAATATCAAGATTCAAATTACTATAAGGATAACACTGATCATTCAAAAGTAGTTTGACATTAGTCAGATTGCAATGATCAAAGTTGCTAGAACTTTTAATAGTATTATTTTTTCTGTTTGTTTGAAATCCAAGTATGACAAATCTCGGTTTTTCCAATTGTGTTGAGGTTTTTACTGTCCAAACATGGTTTGAAGTAGTTGGAAGTAGAGGATATTCATACAGTTCCCAAGTTCGAAAACTTATTGGAATAGGTGGATCTTTTTCAATATATTTTAGCAACTGAAATTTTCGTGAATCTGACAGTCTAACGCTAGGCAATAACCACTCTATTTTATTAATTTCAATTTTATACTGCTCAATGGGGGCTGCTTGCAAGATGGCATTTGCATCACTTTTCGATCTTGTCAAAATAAGTTCATGCTTAGCATTGACAATGATTTTGTGATAATCTTCAGCAAAACCAAATATCATGTTAAGCGGTATGGCTACATCAAAGTAACCAGTAGCGATGGTTAGTGATTGATTATTATCATTTATTTCAAGCCAACCAGTATTCTGTATGTAACGTGATTGTCCAGGATTTAGAGATACATAATTTTTCATGAGACTAGTGAGGCCAACGTTTTTATTTCTATCAATTTCTATTGCATTGATTTCGTATCTTGCTTCTTCAAACAAATGACAGATGGCATTAGAAACTAAAACTGTGTTTGTCACTGGTGCTCCATCAGTTCTTACAATTCTTCCATGTACATGAAGTGAGCTTTTGCTCGGCAGGAGACAATGGTCCTGATTTTGAACAGCAATCCGAATTTCATCACTGTTGTTGAAGGTTGATGAGGCATAAGGCTGATGTGCATGAATTTCACAGTGTGCAATTGACTCATCAAAGATGATTGGTGCTTGAATATTTAAAATTTCCCCCTCCATGACAAATTATCAAACGTTGATAGACAAATTTACAGATGCAGGTGCAAAAAATCTTGAATCTCTTTATTCTCTTCTTCTTTTGGGCTTCAGACCTTGACTTTTTAGGAAGAGGACGCTTTGAGGTGTTAACCCTTTGACTGCTCTTTGTCGACTGATTAGCTTGTGACATTGTGCTGGTTTATTATAGCCAAAGCCAATCTTTTTGTTGAAAACAATACCCATTATTAGAGAGACTTGATGTGTAGTCTAATTGTTATAACTTCTCCACGAAAATTAACCAAATGTCCTTCTTGATCAACTATACGGAGCTGTATATGATCTATTGTCTGCACGGCGACTGGCAGGTAAATGACATGAGTTGGTACTTCCACTATCTTATATCTAGGTGGCACTACAGGAAAAAATTCATGAATAGTATGTACTTTCTGGCCATTAATGTATGCACCTGTAGTTATGCTGCACTCAATACTCAAAGAATTCACTTTTATGATTGATACTGGTTGATCAGATTCATGAACTTGTTTAGCTTCTAGTCTGCGCGGAGAGAAACCCAGCAAATGACCGATAGAATCTTTAGGCTCAAAATTTATATCGTGACTGCAATAAATTTCACTTTTTAAAGTATTATTGTTTGGTTTAACGTGAATTTCAATGCCCTTTTTTACTAAAGCATTCTGTAAATAGCGCTTGATGTCACTTATTTCATAACTTCCTGTAGGTATTTCAATTATCTCATTACCCACGTAAAATTTATTTTGGCCAATGTCTACATTGGGTATCGAATTGAAAGTTAGAAATTCAACCAGTCCAAGTGCGTAATTTTTATAAGGAGACAACTCAATCGGTGGAAAATAGTGAGCTTCCAGGATTGGAGAAGTTCCCGATAATGTTAGTGTCAATGAATCATCCATGATGACAGCTAGCGTTCAACTGACTTGAAATTGCAAATATCAGCACTTATATAGATTAACCGTACTTTTAGAATTTAATTGATTGCATAGAAATTGCAAACATAAATGTCCACACACGAACGTATCGTAATTTTGATATCTCTCGTGATTATACTTTATGCTACCAACACCGAAATACTTGAAGAGATCCGAAGGTGGCCGAAGATTACCGAAGCTATCGAAATACATTATTTTATCATCAATCTTTTTATAAGCACACCAATGTGTTCCTGGTCCTTTTTTATCATCAAGATTAACAATAGCACATTCATATTTACGTGGTCCACCTTTTGGTAATCCATTTCGCATAAAAACACCTCGAAAATACGGAATCTTCAAAGATTTTGCAAATTTGAGTAAATCTGCATCAGTTAAGGCTCGATGAGGTAGCTTCACTTTGAGTTTTTTGACTTGCATTTAAGTCCTGCTCCTTGTTTATATGGCTTTAGATGAAGCCCTAATCCTTGTCTATATGGCTTCAAGTACAGACCTTTTCCTAAAGAAATAGCTTCCATCGCTTCATTATGCCGTTTATTCTCTGAAAGTTGTTGTTTTGCCGAATTTGCATCATTCACAGCTTTAGCTATTCCTGCAGCTCCACCAGCTAGCGCCCCGGCAGCACTGAGACCCGCGAAAACGGGTATGAGAAAGGGTAAAATTCCTCCTACTTTGGCCGGTACAGGTAGAATACGAGGTTTATTCACATTTCTTCTTCCACCAGCCTTCATGACAGCTGCGCGTGCGCCTCTGAGTGCAGATTTAATGGCATTTTGCGCATTATTACTTGAAATCATGGACTTTTTAGCTGCAGCGACAATTTTTCTCAGTGTAGTGCTAGGTTTTTTATTCTTGAGACCCATCCCCAATTTTGACTTAATCTTCATTGCGTTTGTTATTCCCCAAGCAGCCGCCTTTTCACCTATGCCTGCGTCCTGAGCCAAGACACGTTTCCAAGCCTTCTCAGCTAGTACACTGTCAGCTGAGTTTCTGGCCTCTATATTTTCTCTATTTTGTGAGTAGGCTATATCGTGCTCTTTGCAAGCTTCGTCCAGTGGATTGATTCCTGGATCACCTCGTGCTAATCGTTTTGCTAGTTTAGTACCTGGTCCACAGTACTGGTAACCAGGCAAGTGCAACTCAAATGGTAAATTGTTGATGATTCTGTTGAGCAAACCTCTCCCACGTCTTGCCTGCTTCACGGTTCGTTTACAACTGACTCGTTTGCCTCTGTGAACGATCATATCTATGCAAGGGATACTTTCAGACTGAAGGGCCAACCTATATAACCAGGATATTTATAGGCTTTCCAGTCAGTCTTTGTCAAGATGCAGTTTGAAGCACAACCTGTGAAACTACCTATCCAAAATTTTGATTCGCTTGTTCAAAACGAGAATAGGGAAAAACGACATGGGCATTTGCTGCCAAACAGTGTACGAGCAATATTTTGTGGACCTTCCAACTGTGGAAAGACAAATGCTTTGCTGGCTCTACTGATACATCCAAATGGACTCAGATTTGAAAATATTTACATCTACTCAAAATCCCTGAAACAACCAAAGTATGAA
Organism: Andricus curvator; assembly: GCA_932195095.1. NCBI lineage: Eukaryota > Metazoa > Arthropoda > Insecta > Hymenoptera > Cynipidae > Andricus > Andricus curvator. Next base: position 10,302 of record CAKNYM010036132.1, read on the forward strand.
TTTTTGGAAAAAGTCCTTCAATCTGTAGATGACGTTGAGTATTATCCTTTCAATGAGCATGAAGAGGTTATAATGCCCAGTGAAGCGAAACCAAATTCAGTCATTGTATTCGATGACGTGGCTTGTGAGAAACAAGATAATATGAGAGCATTTTTTTCCATGGGTAGACACAAGGATGTCGACTGTTTTTATTTGAGCCAGACATATGCCCATATTCCTAAACATCTTGTACGCGATAATGTTAATTTACTTGTTGTATTCAAGCAGGATGACATGAATCTAAAGCATATTTATGACGATCATGTGAATACTGATATGAATTATTTGCAATTTAAGCATATGTGTTTAGCTTGCTGGAATCAAGACAAGTATGGATTCGTTGTAATTGACAAGGATAGGAATCTTAACCAAGGTAGATATAGGAAAGGTTTTGATTGTTTTATAAATCTTGAAAAGTAATATATACATATGTTGTGATCAATATAGAAACAGTCGCACCTTAGACGTTGATGTATCAACATGTCTTCACGTGAAGAGAATTTTCAAAAGCAAAAAGATATTTTACGTCAAATTGCTAGAGCTAGCGAATCAATTCGACGAAAGCATAGGTTAATAAAGTTGGGTAAAGAAACAGTTGAGCGCACATTAAGTGACACTTTTAAGCCCATTGTTAATCCACTAGAGAAAATTGTTGGTGGCCTCAAGAATATGAAAAAAATTGAGCCAATTCAAAAGAGAGAAAAAGAGGAAGCAAAGAGTAAAGTAGAAAAAAGTATTGATTATGATGATGATTTTTCATATAAATCAATTTATGATGAAGCAGACGAGACTGATGAAGCAGACGGGACTGAAGATTCCAGTAACTTGGAGCTGTCAGCTCGTAGTGAAGCGGAAAATGCCTCAGAAATACCTACATCTTCATGGATTGATGATGATGCAAACAAGTATCTCATATTGTTGGGTGAAAGAAGTAGAGAACTTGATAATGTGTATGGAGTCAGAAAATTAACGAGAGATAGATTAATGATTGGAGATTCTCCGATTAATTTCAGCCAGAACTATATTCATGTGGGTAATTTGAATTTTCCAAAAAGTAAAGGCTTGCTTGAACTTTTATTCAAAAAAGCTCCCGAAGAGCCCTCTATCACACCCAGTGATCTTGAAAATTATAAGCAAATTATCATTGCAACAAACGCGTATAAAAAGAATTATAAACCAGATGGCGAAATTCGTGACAATAAAACCATTAAATATAAAAATTTTATAAATAAATTGATTCCCGCAGCCAAAAATACAGAGAGACGGAGTAAAAACAGGAAATCATTATCAGGTAAAGGTATGATCCCGCAACACATGATTGCTAGACAGGGCAGTCTGATGGACTACATTTACTGGGATGACCCGAATGAATTGGTAGATCGATTACGCTTACTGCTAGCATCTCAAGCAGCTGGAAATCCAAGTCACTCAAATGAAATTATATCAATTATTGAAGAGCTGCGAGAAGCTGGAATTATATATTAATGAGTGTTTTGCCAAGATTTTCATCATTTTCAAGATGAGCATCGATGTATTCGGACGTCATTCCAAGCGAGCAGAGAGCACAAGTCGTGGTCCTCCTGGAATTGGCTTCAAAGTCACATCTGAAGGAGATTATGATATTAATAATAAAAGGCTGTGTAAAGTGGCCGATGCTCAAGAGCAGAATGATGCTGTTAATCTGAATATGGTGCAAAATATGATACGGCGTGAACTTCAGACTATCTACGATGTTATAGCTTCCTTGCGAACTGAAGTAGTCAACAATAATATGATGATTGAAAGTTTGGAAAATTCCACAGATAAACATTTTAAAAATGGGAAAATTGATGTTGAATCAATTCAAAAACTGGTGTATCGGAATTCAGAGCTCATTAGTCAAGTAGACACTAGACTGAACGCACTCAAAAATGGACGTTGAGAAGCAGCAGTTGGTGAAGGAGCTGCACAAGCCAGCTAGAAGAAATTACCAACGTCGACATTTCGATATCCGTGGCATTGATGAGACCTGGCAAGCTGACCTGGTTGAAATGCAACCATATGAGAGAGTAAACAAAGGATTCAAGTACATCTTAACTGTAATTGACATATTTTCAAAATTTGCTTGGGCTGTTCCCGTTAAATCGAAGAAGGGCGAAGATGTAGCTGCAGCCATGGAATCTGTACTTGATAAAGGACGCGTACCAAAAAATTTACATGTTGATAGAGGTAAAGAATTTTACAACTCGCATTTTGAAAATCTTATGAAGCGATATAAGATAAATTTGTACTCGACATTTACTAATTTAAAAGCATCAATTTGTGAGCGATTTAATCGTACGTTAAAAAATAAAATGTGGATGCAATTTAGCTTGCAGGGTAATTATAAGTGGATAGATATTTTGAAAGATTTAATTTTGTCTTACAACGATGCTAAACATCAGACTATTAGAATGAAACCAAAAGATGTTGATAAGCAAAATGAGAAAAAATTGTTGTTTAATGTATACAAAAATTTCAATGTAAAACAAGCAGTCAGGAAAGCTAAATTTAAAGTTGGAGATAAAGTACGTATAAGTAAATTTAAGCATGTTTTTGAGAAAGGCTACACACCGAATTGGACAACTGAAATATTTACCATAAGTCATGTTAAGAATACCGAGCCTGTGACGTATATGCTTAAAGATTATCAAGGTAAAGCTATTGCAGGTAGTTTTTATGAACAAGAACTTGGCAAAGTTAGACATCCAGACATTTATCTTGTGGAAAAAGTACTGAAAAAGCGGGGAAATAAGCTATTTGTAAAATGGCTAGGTTTCGACGACTCTCACAATAGTTGGATAGATAAGTCTAGTTTGTAAGTATCTTTGTATTAAGGTTTTTCTGAATAAAGTTTGATTATTCTCAAACATATATATCTTTTTACTTACACATCTACCTACCCTTAATCTAGTAAATGAAAAGGCGAATTTGGTTCAAATTATATATATTTATTCAGATTTTTCTTACTCCCAACATAGATACAATTTTAATGTATAAAGGTACCATTCACACATCTGAGTTCTGGTAATTTCTCAATCACTTCTTCACACACATTTTGATTGTAGAATGTAATTATTTCAAGAAACATAATTTCAAATCGCATAAGATTAGTAAATATAAGTTTTTTCATTGCCTTATTCTTTAAACTTTTATAATTTTGTTGTATATAAGATTTTACACTTTGCATACAAGGTGATTTCACATTGCGCCAAACACCTTCAGCGATGGTTTCAATGATGACATCCTTTGTACGTTGAAACGGCATAAGACTCTGTTCTAGAAGATACCGGTCGATACAAAGACTGACTTCCCTGAGAACAGCAAACGTTGTTTCTCGTAGTACAAACGGATAATATTTTTCGGTTTCTTGATTCTGCTCCAAAGCCACTATATAATCTCCAAAAGATGTAGTCATGTGTATACGGAAATTTCCACAGTCGATGCATTGATGCTTCTCTTGGCCATCAAAGAACAGTGAAATGAGGTTGAAGTAACTTTTGAATAATTTCCACTCTTCAAGATTCAAGGTTATACTTGCACGAGGATGACTGGCTAGCAGTTTCACTGATGAGACGAGCTTTCCGTCTTTTTTAAACTCAGCACCGATGATAATTTTCTTTGTGAATGATGAATTCAGATTGTATGTGGTGGAATGTAGCATTTGATTTCGAGGTGTATAAGACATGTTGATCTCACTGAAGGCTTTCAGGCACTGAGCGATAATTGAAAACTGCACACTTTATGTATTTTTCTTCAGAAATTCGATGGAATTGTAACATCCACCCAAATACCGCATGCCTAGATCACCATCTTCACATGATTTTTTCATTCCCAACAGCAGATTTTCATCTTCATTAAGCAGATTGACCATCCTCGCTGGTAGAAAAACGGTAAATTTGTTCTCCACAGTGACTATGAACCGCACTCCAAACTGTGTTGTTGCTTTCTTGATGTTTGTGATTTCGTAGTTTTTATTGAGTTCTAGGTCCTTGAGCTTCTTGGTTGGTAGGAAATCGTTGTTGACAGCGATTTTGTTTAGTTTGGAGAAATCCATCTTCACTCTTTAATATTCACTGTATTAAATTTTCTCGTTAGATTTTGTAAATCTGTTCGCACTTGTATCGCTTGTTTTAGTTCTCGAATGTTCTTCAGAAATAAGTTTAAACGACTTTTCAGCTCTTGTCGCTTTTCTTCTTCACAATCTGACATCTGCTCACAAACTGATGAAAGAGAAGAGCTAGCCTCCTTTTATAGACGCTTACCCTCTCTACCAAATTCCAGAAGACTTTGCACAATATTGCCTGATATTGCATCATATGATGCAACAAAGTTCTGGAAGATTCTACATTATAATCGACACGTTTGGAATATAATCTTTTGCAACGCA
>CAKNYM010036136.1:0-20826 GCA_932195095.1 Andricus curvator
ACGACGCCGAGCGAAATAATTAAAGCATCATAGTTTTTCAGCAGCTGGACCAATGGGAGTAAAACTTTTCAGAAAACTTATGTGGACCCTAGTGAACATTTCATCCGCTAGAAGTTTATTGTATCTGAAAGTTACGTCGATAGACTTTGCGATTGAAAGTATTCAAACGATGTTTATAAAACTGTTCAGAAAAAAATTATTAAGATTTTTTAATACAAATAAATGTTAATTTCGATTTGACTAACACTTTAATAATAGTCTAATGAGTACCTCCTGAAATTTTAATGTGAAAAAATGGAAAACTCTGGGATTTAGAGCGACTTGAAGTGAAAGAACACTGAAAATCGTCGTTTCTCAAAAAATGTGTTTTTTGCATTTATTTTGGAAACAGCAAAACTGACAACTTTTTACAAGAGGAAAAAAAGATGTGCAATAAAATTTCCTATAAAGGATATATGTTTTAAAACTCAAAATTTTAATTTAAAAAGAAAGTCGCTCAGGGGCCAACCGAATGGTGCAAAAAAATTGTATACCCCCTTATTGCATCCGGCGGTTCAATTATTATTTTCGAGATATAAATTTCAGAGAATTAACTTGTTACAATTTGAGGGAGAAAAGATTGTTTGAACAAATGGAAATTGTTTAAATAATGACCAATTGTGTAAAAAACAAAACATATTCTTCGAGGGGGTGAGGGGGGGCTCCTTCCGCTGGGTGAAGAGAAGCAAGCCTACGGACTGTGGCATAAGACACAGCGCGTGTGTCAGAGGCTTGCGTTACACTTTCCAGTCATGGTTTCATTTGAATCCGGCGCGACTCCCTATGTCGAGGTCTAAGATGTTTAGACATCAAAAATAAAGTTTGAATATACGTTACGTAAATGTTCACTTTTAAAATAATAATTATTTTGTAATAAAAATTACGTAGTGGATATTTTAAAAATTTTCCGTCTGATTTCAAACTTTGGGTGTAGTTTGGAATAGCTCTTAACTGAGATTTTTTTGGAACTCCGTATATTTATGTATTTTGACGCGCTGATTACGAAAATCACAGTGAAAATTGGCGCAGATTTTATTTTCATGGTGAAAACCATAAAAACCTCATAACAATCATGGTTTTTCACGTTTTAGTGGAGGGGAAGGCACCCCTTTGTCTGGCCACATAAATAATATTGGTTAAACCCCTTCCCAACCTCTTTTTTTGGAGGGGGCACCCCTTTGTCTATCCACAAAAATAATTTTGGTCAAACCTCTTCCCCTTTTCTACTTCTCGTGGGGGGCGGAAAGGCACCCCTTTGTCTGGCCACAGAAATAATGTTGGTCAAACCCCTACCCCTTTCTAAAGTCTCGTGGGGAGACGTAAATAAAATTAAGTTACAACATATATAACTGCACTGATTGGTAACAGAAATACTTACGTTTTCGGTAGGTGCTAGGTATGAAATTTTAATCTTCATCATGAAATATCTCGAAACCTTTCACTCGTACGAAAAATTGTATGAAATATAAAATGTGTATTTTGATTAGGTCTACAACTTCTGTAAAAATTATTTTCGAAATTTTTTAATGGTTCTCGAGATAAACGTGAAAAACCATGATTTTCATGGGTTTTTTAAATGGTTTTTACCATGAAAATCAAATTTGCGCCAATTTTCACTATGATTTTCGTAATTAGCGCATCAAAATATATGAGTATAAGAGGGCTATTCTGAAATTCATCCCAAACTTTTCTGTTATTTACTTCTAAATTTGCAACTGATTTTCCAATGTGATTATCAAGTTAATTGAAAAAATAATACTTAATCTAATATTTCCGAAGATTGTCAGCTAATTTGTGAGATGTGTCGATTCGAAAGGTAATCGTGGCAGGAAATTATCGACGATTTAATTTTTTTATTACATAAATATTAACATTCACTTAACAATTATTGTAACTACAGAACATGTACCTTAATTTGAAAAAAAAAATTAACTTAGGATTTCTGTTTGACATTTTAAAAGAAGTTTCATATCCAAGGATTTGAAGAGTTACCCTACAGATCTTAGTAAAATGCTAGATTTAGAAAAATTATTTTTAGCAGATTTAAAAAAAAAATTAATGTAATGGCTGAGTAAAAAGATCATCATAATTATGATCTCCAATATCACAATGGTAAAAAACTGAATATTGAGGTATGGGGCGAAATAGTGAATGGATTTAATGAAAAATCTTCACTTTAAATTAATGCTGAGAGCGAGGAAAATGAGGAAGGCGGATGCGCTAATTTTGTACTGTCCCGAATGATCTATTTTCTCTAGACGATGATGTTGACTAATATGATTTTGAAGTTCATCATCTGGATTCATTATATCATCAGGGATGTTGTGATACACTATTCTATCTTCTAGAGGCTGTACAGGTCGGAAATTGTGAGTTAGTTTCTGACCTTCTGCGCTGCTTATCCCTCGGAAAGCTGCAATCTGAAACAAATTTTTTTAATATTAAAATTCCGAATACTTTTTACAAGGTGTAGGTATAAATTGAGATTGTTAACAGTTAAAAGATTTAATAAATTTTAAGTTATTCAATCTTGAAGATTTTAAAAGTAGTTGAATTTGAAATTATTATATAATAATTATGAATAGTTCAAATTGCATTCTTTTCGATATATCGTATTATTTTGATTTCTTTTTTAAAGGACAATCGTGAAAAGCCATTTCTAAAAAACGTTATTTTGTTTGAATTTTCGAGAACTCTCCACAGTTTTGTTATTTAGTTTTTGTTTGTTAATTTTTCCAAAGAATTTTGAAAAAACGGAAGGCTTCGTCAGGACTACAATCAAAATTCGAATATCTTAATTAGATCCAAACTTACAGTACTTTTTAATACTCTGAATTCTGTGAATTTTTTTCCTTGTTTATCACAGTACTTTCTATCAGAAATGATTCCTTTTTATATTTAAATGGTTTAATTTTGAATTTTTCTATTATAAATGTTTTCAAATTTTCATGATTTAATTTTGATCTTAATTTGTAACAGATCATTTTAAAAGTACATTAATTTACAATCGACCTACGCCGCAATGTAAAGTTGTGTATTAGCTACGTACCTCTCGATAATACCCTAATGAAAAAAAGTTTATGTAAGTATTGAATCCAGTACTTTTTTCGCGATGAATAATTGGATTTCCAATTATTAATGGATGGTTTTTTGGGGGAAAACATTGTCAAGTGTGGATAAATATTGAACGAAGGCGAGGTGAAATTTTTGACTAACATATTCTTGATAAATTTTTGTAAGATATATCATTAGGTCAGGAGCAGATAGTGAATCACATGATAGTCAAGAGGTCGGTCTGATTATGAGTAAGAGCGCAAGACAGCATGTTAAGAGGCATGGATTTGCATCTCCCAGATTGTTGTGGATTAGACTAAAAGTGGGAATCAGGAGATTATTTATCATAGCGCACTACGCCCTAGTTTTTGGTAAAAGGATGAAGTAAAAGTCGCCTTCTGGGATACTTCAAATGATACTATGGGTACTTGCGATCATGGGGAAAGAGTCATTCTACTAGGAGATATGAATGGATGGTTTGTATTGCAACGTCAGGGTACGTGCTAAGTAATTTTGGGGATCCAAAAAAAAATGGTAACGGATTCAAATTGGTTAGTTTATGTTTAGAAAAGGGCTTGTTTATTACAAATACTTGGTTTAGATATAAAATGATCCACTGGTACACCTGGCGCAGTGGAGATAGCCACAGTATAATTTACTTTATTGTTGCGGATAAAAGACTGAGAGAGCTATTAAAAGATACCATAAGGGTTATGAGGGATTCTGAATGTAAAACGGATCATTACCGTTTAGTCTCGAAAATGAACTTAGGTTAAGGATGGAGAAGAAAGAGAACCAAAAAGACGAAACAGACGCGAATCAAGATTGAGAAATTACAGAAACCGGAAGTGCAAACAGATGATATTAACCGATTTAAAAAATTGTTGTTTTATTTTTTTTATGCCAACCCACAAATATTTGTTTGTTAGCTCGAACGTTTCGGATAATTTCAGCATTTTTACTCTTACCTATATTCGCTAATATACACCCGACTCTCTGTTTAGGATCTCGCGGTTTAGGAATTCCTAGAATTGCTGGTCCACGCAGTTTTTCAGATCAAGGGGCGAGAGACGGTTGCGACTATTGCCTCGGAAGGGTCGCAGTGCGCGAGTACTCAGTCGACTATATTGCGCAATATTATGCATTCCAATTGGAAACGGTTCAGGCGGCCCTGACTGTTTATGTTCCGATACTCCCGATTTAGGAACAAGGCTATTTGTAGGCAACACCCGACACTGTTCCTAAACCGACAGTCGGGTGTAACCAAGAAATCAGTGGTACACGGGCCCTTCAAAAACTACGCTTTCGAAAACATTTTCAAAATAGGCATTTGAAACTAATTTTAATTAAGAGGCGTTTAGAAATGTTTGAATTGCTCTATCCACTAACAGGTTGTTTTTCAATATTGTTCCACATCAGTAGAGCAGGGTCCACTCTCAGAAATAAAAACATATAAAAAAAAAAGCTAAAATGGCCATACATAATTCTTGATTTGTACCGACTGTACTATACGGTAGCGAGACATGGACCTGTCAAGATAAGGACAAGAGTAAAATTAACGCGATTGGCATGGAATCTCTGCGTACAATATGCGGGAAAACACTGATGGACAAAGTCAAAAAACGAGATAATCCTCAAAGAATGTGGTACAGGCGAGACAGTAGTTGACATATGGGAAAGAAATCAGTTAAGATGGTTCGGAAATGTTGAAAGAATGAAAGATGAACACCTGACGGAACAAGTGAATAAAGGTAAAAGAAATGGTAGAATGCCCAGAGGTAGACCGCCGAAAGAATGGTTAGAATCTGTGAATGAGACATTAATCCCTCAGAGACATAAGAAGCCATAGAAACACGAGAGCTTGCGTGAAAAAATGCATGAACGTGGAGGAAGCTAGAGTAGTATGCCAGGACAGAAAAGTGTGGCGACAAATAGTTTGTAAACAGAGTGACAATAGAGTGAATGACGCCTGAAACAAAGACCTTGGATACTAATGAGCTCAAGTGGGGAACCACACATAACAATTTTGTGAGGCTCTTCACTTGAGGTGATCGCTAGAGAGATTGATCAGCAACCTGGCGACGAACCGAGGCGACGAACCGAGGCGACGAACAGGCAATGGCCCCGGACAAACGCGAGAACATCGATTTAAATGGTCGGACCAACTCAGGAGGGACATCCTTACCTGTCACGCAGAGGTTAAATGAGCGTTGGGTCAATATGCACTCGGAATATGCTCATAAAACGCCTCAGTATTTAAGAGATCAGGTATCCTTTTTGCGAAAAAACGGATATGAAGCTCTTTATCAACAAGAAGAAGAGCAACATCCTCCAGCGAACATTCCACCCGTTCCAGCAAGACCACCTTTGCAGATAGCCGATAATGCCAACATGAGAAGTAGGAGATCTATCCACCAAAAAGTCTTCTTCAGGATGGACAAATTAGCTGAAGCTAATACTGCTCTCCTCAATTTTCTCCCCGAAGATGTTAATCTCTGGAATCTGAACTGTGTAGTTTACGAGAAGGCGATCTTCCTGCTTAGCGAGAATAGAAGTAACGATACTTCAGTACGTCTGAGTAAGACTCGCGAGCGTATTGCACAGCTTCAGTTCAAAATTGAAACGGCGAGACGGCATTCATCAAATATTCAGTGCGTGATTAGCTACATAACATTAAATAAAAAATTCACTCCAAAAGTTAGGGCACTTGCTCGAAACTTAAGGAAAGCAAATCACACGCTGAACAAGTGTAAACTGTTGACCATCAAGCAGCACTGGACGCAAAAAATAAGATCTCTTTCAACAGCGAAACAGCGCCTTGAACGGCGAGTAAAGTGGATTCAGGAAAATTCCACCTTTTCTACTCATCCTTCCCGTCTGTTCAATAAATCGTCACGTGCCTTTGAAAATCCGCCTAGTCGAGAAGAGATTTAAGTTTTCTGGGAGCAAGTATATGGAGATACTTATCAGCTAAATGAAGACGCTTCAGATATATAACTTTTTCGTAATTTTTGCCAAAGGCAAAGGTTACAAGGTCCAGAGGAAGAGTGTCCACTAATTAGTACGGAAGAAGTGAAGAAAGTTATCGCTAGAACTAAGAACTTTTCAGCGCCAGGGTCAGATAAAATCAACAACTTTTGGTGGAAGAAGTTTACTTCTACGTACCAACATCTAGCTCGTATATTTAATACTTTCTTAAACGGAGAACAACCCGTCCCGCAGTGGCTGGTGGAAGGACGCACGGTATTGATCCCTTAGACCGGAGATTTGTCAAGTCCAACGAATTACAGGCCCATAGCTTGTTTAAACACCAGCTACAAGCTATTCACTGGCATCCTCAAAGAGAAGATATTAACATCTATCTAGCCGGTATGGAGTGCAATAGTTGAACAACGTGGATGCAAGAGCGGGCTGGCAGGTTACAGGGAGAACCTGTTAATAGACAGGTGTATTACCCAGGACTCGATCAGGTATCGACGCAATCTCTCCATGGCTTGGATTGACTACCGTAAGGCATTCGATAACACGAACCATGAGCTACTTATTAAGCTCTTTGAGTGCCTGTAGGTGCATCAAAAAATAGTGAGACGCATAAAAGAGCTTATGCTCTTGCGGCGGACAAGATTTGTCATAACATCTGACAAAAGGCAAGTGACTACAAGCCATATAACATATAAGAGGGGGGTCTTCCAAGGAGACTCTCTAAGTCCGATAATTTTCTGCATCTCCCTCTTGCTTCTATCTATTGTGCTCCGAGGCAAAAGCTCTGGATACCTATGTAGCCCGCCGAACAGAAGAGAATATAAGGTCAACCACCTTTTATACATGGACGACCGCAAACTCTTTGCTTCCTCGAAAGAGGACCTTAACATTCTTGTGGAGGCGGTAAATAGGTACTCTAAAGCGATTGGCATGAGCTTTAGACTGGACAAGTGTGCCTGCGTCCACCTACACCAAGGAAGACTAGGAACTACATGATCGCGTGTCGATCAGGATGTTCAACTCCTAGGCGGAAATACCATTCAATATCTTGGTATTGGAGAAACATATACATATCTTGGAATACCGCAAGCGGAAACCAAAAATAAGGCTGTTCTTCTGGGATCACTTCATCTGGTCCGTCAACACTGTTCCTCATAACATTCTACAAAGATTGGTAGCTCTAAAAAAAGTATCCAGAGGTGAAACCTTCATCTCCAACTGTCCCGTCTGCCGCGTAAGGTCATCCGCGGCTAGAGACCTGACTCCAAGAAACAGTGTTGCCCGATGTTATTTCGCGTAAATTTCCCGCTCTTGCTTACCTTCTAGGATAGAAGGAGCAGAAGCGGATGATGTACACGTTCCAATTGCGTCGGGATTGGTTGCTTCAAGGAACCATGACCGTAGCTTCCGGAGCCTACAACTTCTCAATAATGGTAGCTCTAAAAAAGTATCCAGAGGTGAAACCTTCACCTCCAACTGTCACGTCTGCCACGTAAGGTCATCCGCGGCTAAAGACCTGACTCCAAGGAACAGTGTTGCCCGATGTTATCTCGCGTAAATTTCCCGCTCTTGCTTACCTTCTAGGACAGAAGGAGAAGAAGCGGATGACGTACACGTTCCAGTTGCGTCGGGATTGGTTGCTTTAAGGAACTATGATCGTAGCTTCCGGAACCTAAAACTTCTCATAACAATGGTAGCTCACTTATTAAGCTCCTTGAGTGCCTGGAGGTGCATCCAAAAATAGTGAGATGCACAAAAGAGCTTATGCTTTTGTGGCTGACAAGATTTGTCACAACATCTGACAAAAGACAAGTGACTACAAGCTATATCAAATATAAGAGGGGGGTCTTTCAAGGAGACTCTCTAAGTCCGATACTTTTCTCCATCTCACTTTTGCCTCTATCTATTGTGCTCCGAGGCAAAAGCTCTGGATACCTATGTGGCCCGCAGAACAAAAGACAATATAAGGTCAACCACCTATTATACATGGATAACCTTAAACTGTTTGCTTGCTCGAAAGAGGACTTTAACATCCTTGTGGAGGCGGACTGGACAAGTGTGCCTGCGTCCACATACACCAAGGAAGACTAGAAACTACATCATCGCGTCACGATCAGGATGTTCAACTCATAGGCGGAAATACCATTTATCATCTTGGTATTGGAGAAACATATACGTATCTTAGAATACCGCAAGCGGAAACCCAAGATGTGCGTGTGTTTAAAACGGCCCTTGGAAAAAGGTATCGCCAAATTCTCAGGAAAATTTGGGCTTCCGAATTATCTGGAAAGACTAAGATCCAGGCGACCAATATGCTGGCCGTTCCTATACTGCTCTACACGTTTGGTGCAGTAAAATGGAACATCAATGAGTTGAAGCAACTTGACCGAAGCACACGCAAGGTGATGACAATCCATCGAAGTCATCATCCTAGATCTTCCGTACCTCGAATATACCTCCCTCAAGATGAAGGGGGTAGAGGCTTGCTGAGCTTAGCGTGTCTTCATCGCAGAACGGTTCTGGCTATAGCCTGCTCAGTTTCAAATAGCACAGATTCTCTTATGCGACTCGTACATCAACATGAATTCGTCAATGCTGCGGCGTTTCTATACCGTGCCGCAGATAGGGCCGCAGAGGAGCTTGGACTCCCATTTGATTCCAGCGACACTACACATGGCCCTAGCATCACTAACACCTTTGGTGCTCAAAAGTAGTGTACAGGAAGCAGAACATACGCTTCTACTAAGAGAACATGCTGACAAGCCCCTTCACGGTAAATTCTACGGCATTATACGTAGAGAAGAGCTCTCGATGGGTCTGTCCAACATGTTTCTCAAGTCTCCTGGATTGAGATCGGAGACTGAGGGATTTCTTTTTGGCTGTCAAGGCGGCGTTATAGACACCTTAGTTTACGGTGAGCGCATAATGAATGTACCTGTAGGCGATACCAAGTGCCGAACGTGCAAGCAAGAGCCAGAAACACTTGGACATGTTCTCAGTGGATGCTCAAAATATGCAAGCTACGGGTACACAGCGAACTCGAGTCCGTTGTGGAGAATGATCAGTGTAAGATCTACTGGAATTTCTTATTCTCCGCCACTCAATGTATCAGTGCTACGAAGCCTGATATTGTCCTCCAAGATCTGAAGAACAAGCTCATTTACGTGATTGCATTCTCGGCACCAGCCGATGGTAATATCACGGCAAAGGAGGAAGAAAAACGGGCGAAATATCAAGCACTTCTTTTCGAGCTAAGCAGGCTCTACCAAGGCTTCAAAGTCCATCTTGTAGTTCTCATAATCGGCTGTCTTGGAGGTATGAAAGCTTCATTTATTAGCCAACTCAACAAGATTCCAGCTTGCCAGCGTCAGGCTCATTCCATCGCGAACCGGATGCAAAAGGCTGTTCTTCTGGGATCACTTCATCTGGTCCGTCAACACTGTTTCTCATAACATTCTACAAAGATTGGTAGCTCTAAAAAAGTATCCAGAGGTGAAACCTTCATCTCAAACTGTCCCGTCTGCCGCGTAAGGTCATCCGCTCTTGCTTACCTTCTAGGACAGAAGGAGCAGAAGCGGATGACGTACACGTTCCAGTTGCGTCGGGATTGGTTGCTTTAAGGAACCATGATCGTAGCTTCCGGAGCCTACAACTTCTCACACGGTTGCTCTAAGAAAGCATCTAGAGGCGACTGTTGTCGCCTCCAACGCTCGCGGCCGCTGTTTATGGATAACAGCGATAGAATATAAACTCCAAACTACACTATGCTCCTAATTTTGTGCCTACAAAATCATCGCCGAAGATTTCGGACCACCATCTGACTTGGTCCGTCATTAAAAAAAATAATAATAATGCACTTGGCTGCAACCCAGTCCATGAATGATGGGGTAAAAACCAGGCTTTGCCCAATATGCCGTGCAGACTATTAAAAAAATCCAACGCCATAATAATGTATACTCACAAGTTTTTCTCTAAGTATGTAAATGTTAGAAAAAAATATTATAGTGTAACCGAACGAATTACCGAAGGGAAACAATTTGTCGCGGAAACACTTGATTTCTCGTAACCTAAAATTTTACATATTTAATTTTCATTACTGCAAGCCACTGAATGAGTCTAATTTGTAAGCTTTCGAATGACCTAAATTAGCAAAAATAGTAAAAATAGAAAAACCTTTATCTTCGGCCTTAGACAATCGGATCCCCCTCGGTAATTGGTTCCGTTACCCTATTAAATATGTAATAATTTTCCATTTGTCAAATAGAAATTTTAAATTAATTTTTTTTGACAATTTATTTTACTATAAATAAACAATTTTAAGACTCTACTTGCACGCGCACTAAGTGCTTGCTTCATGCGAGCACGCACGTGTATTGCACGACATGCCTGGCATATGCGCCTTTATGAAGGACACATCTGCGTGCGGATTTGAACGCACGTCGTGCGTGAAAATATGCACGCGTGCCTGCGCCATGCGCGCATGGTGCGGTAAAATTGTTATCTGGGCATAGAATATGCTCCGGGATATCATTGTTAGGAGTGCGACTGAAGTATGTGGTACTGCGGTTGTAGGAAGAATGTCTGGTGATGCGTGGTGGAATGATGGAATTCGCGTAGCCATGGACGAAAAGAAGCAAGCGTATCTAAGAAATGAAAAGCAAGAAACTGTTTTGCAAATTGGCATTGATCATTCTGAAAGGAAGTGGCAGTACAGAGTTATTTGGCATGAGAAATAGCAAGGCTGAAATAGCTTATAATACAGACGGGATGCTAGATGCTTTGAGAGACTCTCTTAAGGAATTATTGTAAAGTGAAGCTATAGGACGGCACAACTGCGATACAACTGAACGCGGTACGTTGGAAAACCCAGTTGAAAGAATCTTTGCCTCTAAGGTTGAGGATATGGATACAATTAAGAACTTAAAGAATGGTAAGGCTACTGGTGTAGATACTATTAACGTTGAAATGCTTAAATACGGTGGCGCTTACATACCTCAAAGGCTGTGCGAGTTGCTAAATTTATGTATCGAGATGGGAGAAGTTCCAGATGGCTGAAAAAGGCGATTATCGTTCCAATATACAAAGGAATGGGAGATAAAAGCGACTGCAATAATTGCAGAGGTATATGCTTACTAAGTACCGTAAGCAAAATATGTTTGAAAATACTTATTCATAGGGTAATGAAAATAACAGAAGAAAAGGTATCGGAAGTTCAATGTGAATTTATGCCAGGAAGATCATGCGCGGATCAGATATTGAGCTTGAGACAAAACACAGAAAAAAGTTTAAGGGTAAACACAAAAATGTTCCGTCCATTTGTTAACCTAGAAAAAGCGTTTGGCAAGGTGGCTAGAGGTAAGCTTTTGGACGTCCTAAAAGAGTACGATGTGAATGGATAACTCCTACAAGCAATAAAAACAATATATGCAGGTAGCAAAGCGAGTGCGAGGGTAAATGGGCAACTGAGTGACTGGTTCGATATTATGCAAGGTGTTTGGCAAGTATGTATTATGTCCTCATGGCTATTTATTCTATTCACGGAAACGTTTCTAAAAATGGCCCTCTTAGACGAAGAAGGTGCGGATCTCGGAACAGTGAAGGTACGTGGGTTAGCGTTTGCAGATGATAAGGTTGTTATGGCAGAGTCAATCGAAGGCTTCCAGGTCGATAATGTTGAGCAGACTGAATACTAGCATGAAGAACATGGCTGTTAAAATGAACGTAAGTAAAACAAAAATTATGATATCTGAAGGAAAGGGTGAAACAACAGTATGCAACATTGTCTTAGACGATGAGGTAATAGAACAAGTTGATAAGTACATGTGTATCTTAGTAGCTTATTCACTACTGACGGAAAGATCGATGGAGAGATAGACAGGCGCATAAACGAGGGTAGGAAGATTACCAGAAGTAAAAATATAACAAACAAAGATAAAATGGCCATGAATAATTCTGTACTTGCACCCACTGCACTGTGCGGTAGCGAGACTTTGACCTACCAAGAAAAGGATAAGAGTAGAATTAAGGCGGTTGGCATGAAATTCCTGCGCAATGTCTGTGGTAAAACGCCAATGGACAAAGTTAATCATGAGAGAATTCTTAAAGAATGTGATGTAGAGGAAACCGTGTTTGACAAGTATGAAAGAAATTTTTTGCCATGGTTTGGGCATGTTAAGAGAATGAAAGAAGAACGACTGACGAAACAAATATATTTAGGTGAAGTAAATATAGCTATCCAGAGGCAGACCCAGGGGAAAATTGTGAGAATGTATGAACGAGACCCTAAGTCGAAAAGATATAAAAAGCCATAAAAACTTAAAACCTTGCATGAGAAAATGTATGGACGTAAAGGAAGCTAATGAGGTATGCCAGGACAGGAAAGTGTTGTGGAACAAAGGTTTTGTTTGAATAAGCAACACGGGAATTCCAGATTAATCTAAAAATCCGTACCCCCCCAGTTTTACAGCCTCGTACACTGAATTCCTTGATCCTTGACAGTATAACGAGTCTAGAACCAAGTGAGTATATAAATAAAATAAATCAATGACTTTTCTGCTTCAGCGAAATTATCAGCTGTTCCGGCAATTTTTAATTCTCCGAATATTAATAAAAGAAACAATTATGATACGATTTTTCATGCCCTTTTAATTGATCCTAAGCATTTAAAAAAAATATTTGACCTTCAAAAATTAAGGTTGGTGCAACTTATTTTGAAGAAATAGGACGAAAGTAATGAAATAGGACCTGAAATATGACCTATCCACACAAAGTACAAAAATTTCACCCTCTCCTCTTCGATAAAAATTTTTTCTTATAAACTACCATCCAATAGTCTGAGTTTGATCCAAGAAAGTCCGAATTTTTTGTGGGTTTTTATATATGATACACTATTTTAGTAACCTGTTTATGAGATAATCGAAGTGGTTCTTTGAAATCAATCCACGTAACGACTTCAGAGCAAGGTGGCGTCGTCAGGGATCCACTGTATGTAAAATAATTTTGTAAGCTTAAATCCTCTGGGTTCAAAAAATCATCAAGTCGTAAAGGATCTGTGAAAACATCTTTTGAGTCTACTGCTTCCACGCTTGGTAAAATTGTAACGATTTGATCATAAGCGGGATTTGGTTCGTCGTCAGCCTAAAATTCAAAAAAAAAAATAGATTACAATTAAAATTTATAAAATTCAAAATATATATCAACTAGGTGCCTGCATATGATATCTCAAGAACATAAAGGTTTTAATTATTATCGATTTTTATATCCCAAGACAGTTCGGAAATCTACAGTAAATTTTATAATATTTGAATACATTTATATTTAATTAATTATGCAGTTCAAAAAAAGTGTGATATACTGGTTATAGATTTTAACAATTAACCCTAGTTTAAACATATGAAAAATTACTCTTTAACAAAAATTAAAGTTTCAAAACATAACTTTGAAAAGTACCTTATAAAATATAGAAAAATTGATGTATTTTATTAAAATATTTCCTTAAAAACGTTTCAAAACGAGGAGCTAAATTTAAAGATATGCAATTGTCAACAATATTCTAAAATCGTAAAATCTGTTCATTGATTCATTATTTAAAATTCCCAATGAGTACTTATACACTACTAATTGTGTAACCGCGAGAAGAAGGCTGTTATTAAAGCTGAGTGAACCATACATGCGAAACAGTAAATGGGTTCTGATTTACATAATTGCTTATTTTACCTCGAAAAAGTAAGCAAGCACAGTAAGTCCATCAGAATGGTGGATAGCATCGGTCATTGACCTGTAATCTTCTTTGAAAAATACAGCATGAAGTTCCATGGCGAAAGAATGGTTATTTATGAGATCCTCGGATCCCTGAGTGTCATTTTCTCCCCAATGGAAATGCATTTGTTCGAAAACATAAGTTCCATTGGCAAGAGGTCCTCCAAAAATACGTGCTGGCACCGACACGTTCATGACTAGCATAACTAATTAAAAATAACGGAAAACATTAGAAGACTTAGAAAAGAATCGCTAATTGAAATTGAATCTTTTTCCTTGGCAATGTTAGACGAGTTATCTCATTTTTTGCGCAAATGGAAAAAGATGCACAATTTCACTGTTTTTCATTCGCTATAACGTATATTTGTAATGTTTGACACATTTTCATTTTCGAATCATAGATTTTTAAAAATAATTTCTGATTGAAACAGGCTGTTAATTCTATGTTGTCTTTATAACTCAATTTTTAATTTTAATTTCAGTGACCTTAAAAACTATTTTAACTGGATTCTTATCGAGTATTTATTTAAAAATTACGTTTGACGACCGACTATTAATTTTACTACTTGAACCTTGTAATAAACGTTATACAAAATCTTTAGAAATTTGTGGCCATTCCTAAACTCTTAAGACAGTCAAGTAAAGTTTCGACAACTTATTTTTTTCCGTGTACAATATACATTACTAAATTTAAAGCATTTACTATTTTGCGTACTTTAAAGTTGTGAAGAGTTAAAAATTTCTTAATTACTCTATTAATACTTGCAAATTTTAAACTAAAAATGATTTTAAAATTAATTAATTTAAAACTTGAAATGAAAAAATGTAAAATTTATTAATAAGTAATTGTAATCTTAACCGGCATTTCAATAAATTTCTAGATTACCTCATTTAAAGTTGCATAATTTTATGTGATTTATCAAGTCAAATTTCACTTTTCTTACAATGAATACACATTACACAAGCTCTGAGTCAAAAAGTATATTCACTGATATTTCCTGATTCTTCCAGGACCCAAAAATTGTCTTTAAATTACAAATTGCGCAATAAGTGAGTGTAGAGCACATAATTCCGATGCGTTTTTGACGCTGAATCGAACAATCCCTTACTTTTGCGATAACTGAAAATGATCTCAAGATAATTACAAACACTTTGAAGAAACGCTTAAGAACATGTTTTACAGAAAGCATTATGTTCAACTAAATATTACATTTTTTTCAAATCAAATAGAAGTAATTTTTTACTTTTCAATGCAATTCTCTGAATTCTACTAAAATTAACACTTGAATTTTGTTGAATTCTCTCAAATTTTCTTTCATTTCTGGAATTCACTTGAATTCCCTGAAGAGTTCTCTTTACTTTATTTGAGTGCTCTTGAATTCACTTGAATCCCCTTGATATTACTAGAATATATTTTGAATTTACTTACAAGAAATTCCAGTAAATACAACAGAAATAGGGTACAATGGTTCGCCTTCAATAAGCGTAAACCGTCAAATTGTGGTGCGTGTGTGTGTTTTGCCCTTTTTTGTTAACACGATAACTTAAAGATAGTTGTAAATAAATTGGTGAAATTTAGAGGACTCACTTTCATCACGAATATCTCAAAACTGACACAAAGGTTTTTCAAATTATTGAATTTTACATTTTTTTGCACTTTATAATATTTAAAAATGGGTTTTTTATAGTAAACAATTTTCATTCACTTAATTCAAAGTTGATGAAGTAATATAAAATATTCCTTAGCTCGAGATGAATCGATCGACCTATAATGTTAATACATTTTATTGAAGTGAGAAGAAGTATGGTCATTTATAATATTTAAAAAATTGTCTTTTACAGTAAAAATTTCATTAGCATAATTCAAAGTTGATCTAAGAATAGAAAACACTCTTTGATTCGAGACGAATTGATTGGCCTATAGTATTAATCAATTTTCTTAAGGAGTGAGAAAGTTATGATCATTTATAATCTTACAGAATTGATTTTTGAACTATAACTCTTTAAATTATCATAATTTAAATCTAATGTAAAGGAACAAAAAAGATTTTCTATGTCGAGACGAATACATTTGACCTGTGATGTTATTATATTTTATTGATGAATAAGACAGTTATAGTCACTTATAATAATGAAAAAATTGTGATTTACCTTTATTTAAATAACTTTTATAACTTTTATTTTTCAAGGTTTAACTATGAAAAAAATGCATGGAATCAAGACGAACAATTTAACCTATAATATAGCTGAACTTTTTTTGTAGATTCAGAAAATCACTGAATTACACTTATTTAAAAGTAACCTGTCCATAAATATAAGGATATTACTTAACTTACTGATGAAAACAGTTTAGAAAAATGTATCCTTATATGAAAAAAGCTTTAGGTATACAAGGTACACGAGGTACACTCATGGCATGAATATAAAAAATTGTCTTTATAAAGCGAAACTAGATGTTAATTCGATCTGAGATGTTTCGCCAAAACGCTAAACAAATGCAGCTATTCAGAGTGTTTTCATTATCAAAATTATCTGCGAATAATTTAAACAAATGAATTAACCTACGTAAATTTAAAATAAATCAATTGGTATTTTATTTATTTCTGTTATTCTATTATTTTATTATTTAATGAGTAAATAACGCTATAAATTATAAACGCATACGAATTAAGACTACCATATGCAGAAGTAATTACACAGAATCAGACAAATTTAGAATGGCAAAATTAAAAGAAATAATTAATTCTGAAGAAAGTAATTTTAACCTTACAGAAGAACATAATTCTGTCGAAGAACATCAAAATGGTAAAATATAAAGTGAAGAACCATTGAATGAAGAAAGTACTTCAAAAAAGAACAAAAATTAATATAAATTTAAGAAAGAAATAATTATGACAATTTAAAACTCTTTTTTATTGAATCTGATTGGATTGTTATTTTTGATTGGAAATTTTTGTAATTTCGGGAGGACTAATCCATCCACTTATATACTTTTATAAATAACAAAAATATTTATAATTAAAAGACGTCTAATTCTAAAACTGTAATTTTTTAATTGAACGATCTTCAGACGGTAAATAATTTTTTAAATGAAAAATCAATTATGCTTCCTTATGAGGAAGCAAAATGCTCATAAAATTACTACCATAAAATTATAAATACAACCAAAGGCTAATATCCGAGATCGAATTCAAAGCTAGTTTGGAATAGTTATTAAAGAAAAATCATACCAGTATGACCGTTATTTGTAATTTGAGATGTACGAGGTATATCAAGTCCTGAAAATCCTAAAGGTGGATAAGTGGCGTTCCTAACATCATGCTCTTCTATATTAATTGGGGATTGATGTTTTCCTACGCAAGTTTGATAATCATCACCCCAGTGTGATGGACCTGTAATGAATTAAAAGTTGTTATTTTAAATTATCCTGGTATGTCCCACTACGGTGGTCCAAAAAATCTAAGTTTGAGGAAAGAGCAACGAAACGCGGGAATGCGTGAGCTTATAATTGAATTTTTACGTTATTCAGATATTGCAGTCTAATTTTTTAACAAATTCTTTTTTGTTTAATCAATTTCTGTTTGGTTAAACGACTTTTTCTATAATAAATCTTAAAAATATTAATTTTCTTTACGCTTCGAGGAGAGGATGTAATTTGGCGAGGAGGATAAGATGGCGCACCCTTATTTACAAAAAACTAAAATATTTAGGCTCACGAAAATAGTTCAATCGTCTGAATTCTTGCATAATTCATGTCATTGATACAAAATTGACAATCATTTCATTTTTAAGAACATTTTTTTACGAGTTTATTCATAGGATTGTTTCTGTAACTTTTGGTTACAAATTTCCAATACTTTCATTATATTTGATCTTCAAGCTCATGATTAGGAAACAGATTTTCGTCAAATAAATGAGCCTTTTACGGGAAAAGCATTTAATTAATTACTAATCCGTGAGCGGGTGATTTGGCACAAACGTTAAATCGCATGCGATTTTGCTCAAAAAAAGGGTAAAACAGTGCGAATCGCATGTCAGGTTATATGTGCTAGTTTTAATTGTTTATTACCGCCATGGGTTACCTCTAAATTGATTTGAAATTTAAAAAAACTTATTACAAGTAAACTATTTAATTTAAATTTAACTTTTGAAATTCACTTAATCATTAATATATTGCAATATCAAAGTGCCAAAAACAGGTTTTTAAATTTTTAAATTAAAAAATAAAAATATCAAGTTAGTCATCGTTATCGCATATTTTTCTTTCTATCGATTACGAAAATTTATATTGTTTAAAACAAGCTCACTTTTCTAGGAAATATTTTTGAAAAATTATTCAAACTAGACTTTTTTAGGTGCAAGTATATGAATGTTTGTTGCAACGAAGCGAGATATTTACAGAAACTACGCGTGTAACGAGATTTTATGAAAACTTGGTCTATTTCAGAAAGCGATAACCTATAGAATCTATTGTAGTTATACAATTTTTTTTTTTAGTATTTCAAGGAATCTAGTTAAACTTAGCAGCGCAACACATTTCGTTCTCGGCCGCTGCAGCTGCGAAGCTGAACGTGTTACCCTCGAGGGCAAAAATCTTAATTTGCTCAACAAAATATTTTCATCCCACTTTTTCTTCTGCACGATTTTAAAGAGTATAAAATAGCTTTTTTTAATAGAAAACATTTTTAAAGTGGCGTTTTTTTTCACAAAATCAATTTTAATTTTGATTTTCAAAAAGAAAAGATTTGAAAATGAAAAGAGCTTTCCAAAACACTATGATAAAGGTCCAATCGGATTATCCTAAAAAAAGTTACACTAACGTCAAGGTGAAAAAGCACTTGAAAAAGGGAAAACTGCAGGCCCCTGTATATTGACAACCCGTGAGTTATGTTTTAGTGAATTAATGTAGGTCCACCAGGACTATAATTCAGTCAAGTTTCAACCCGATAAAAAAATTATTATTTTAGGTGGGAACACTTGACGTATTTTACTCCCTATGTAAGATCCACTATAAATGAGATATTTAAAAAAGTATGAAATTTTAAACGCAATTATCATTCAAAAGTCACTTCTAAACTATTAGAGCTAGAACTTTTTTTTTAGTTTGGCGGGGAATTTTATACTTTATTTTTGTACTGCGATGTTTTTAACAAAATGTACCAAAAACGAGCAATTTCCAAAAAACTGTTTTTTTACCGTTTTAAACAAATTGTAAAGGGTTCCACATATTGCTTGTCCTTGAACACTGGGATCCTTTTTTGAACGAAAAACTTAAGGGTTGAAGAAAATAAAACTTCAAGATTAAGCAAAAAGTCTCAACCTTAGATATTTTAAAAGGCCACCAAACGACTTTTCTTATTTTCAGCTTAAAATATACGGGAGGTGTACGGAAAAAAGTATCAGCAAAAATCCAGGATGGGCAAGCACCTTTTCAATGAAAGTTGGTTCAAGCTAAGCTTGACTGTTACCCTCCTCGCACTGGTTTACACTAATCAATTGTTTAAACAATTGGAAAATGTTTGAAACAAATCAATGCTTTTGATAACGACTAATTGTCTGATCAACCGTGAAAATTGTATCGCTTAATAATAGAAAAAAAAACATTATTCAAAGAACTGGAAATTATGTACAAAATTGAAAATCAGTGAGTAAATGATCAAAAACATGTGAAATGTCGAATAACTACAGTTAATGGCAAGAAAAGGAAACAAAGTGCTCTTGTGTGTCAATTATACGTGAAATTGTCAATTTTGTTTCTTTGGACTTGAGGCAGCACAAGGGGCTTGAAGAAATGGGGTCTAATTTCAAATTAATCTGGCAGTATAATAATTTTTGAAGGCTTTTCAACAAATTTTGATAATTTCCAGCATCTTAATTGCAAACCCTGAATCGTAAATCGCGTTTTTCCAAAGGAATAATTTGCCCATGTCAGTCCTATGGGAATTTCAGGGCCAATCTTAGCAGACCAGTATAATAAAAGCATAAAATATTTATTATTGATATTTTACCGAAATAGTCTGAAAATGATTTTCTATATATTCAAAAATTATATTCTAATTTTTAAATAATATACATATATCTGCTTACCATGAGCTCCATTGTACCCAAACTCCCGGTGCGCCTCAGCTGATCCTAAAGAAGAAAAAGAAATTTTCTAAATTTTTTGTTTTTAATTTAATTTTACCTGAAATGAATCAATGTGTGCAAAATGTTCAAACATTTTGATGAATGCGGAAAAGAATTTGATATTGCAATGCATCTCAAAATGCAATGTAAATGTTCTAAAATTCCATTAAAAATTTAAATTTTATCATTGAAAAAAAGTGAGTGAATGCCAATTTTTTTACTTTGACCCAGTTTAAGTATCTTTATACAATTTCAAGGATTTTAGATTAATAGTACACAATGTAACCATATAGAAGTGATTCTAATAGTGCAATTCAACCTAGCTAAATCAGCCTCCTCTGTTTCCTATCCTAAGCTTTGATTGCGCGAACTGCTATTTGAGGTAAATTACACATGCATCGAGCGAGATTACGCCGTAATCGTATGTAAGCAGGCATTCATATTCCGGTTGTTGCATGGCCTTTAGTGCATCATACTCAAGAACGTTGTATATTGTATAACATTAAATTACAGTTCGTGCAATTTTCCAAAAAGAAAACCAATGGTAAACTCTTATAAAGAAGATAATCAAAGAGATATTTTTTTACATTCTTGCGGCGGGAAATAGAAGGGGTCAATTCTCTCTCATTATTATACATAATTATCAGGATTTACTAATTGAACTTTTGATTCTTTTTAGCAATTGTTTTTATGATTGGAACATAATTAGTTGTAAATACGAGTGTAACCTTGTGATAATAAAAACTCCATTGAAGGTTTTCATTACTTCATTGTCAATGTCGCCAGTATTTACATGACCAATTTATTCAAATACTATTGTATAGGGTAAGGAGGGGCAGCGCCGACCAGTTAACAGTCAATGATTTT
>CAKNYM010036138.1:3396-47089 GCA_932195095.1 Andricus curvator
AGACATAAGGCGATCAATCAGATTGTCATTTTTTTCTGAATTTAATTGAGTTCTAGAACATAAGACGATCACTCACTTTCTAATTTTTTCCTGAATTTCATGCAGTTCGGAAACATAGGCGATCAATTACATTGTGGTTCGTTTCTGAATTGTATGCCGTTCTAAAACATAAGATGATCAATTACATTGTTACTTGTTTCTGAATTTCATGCAGATCTTGAACATCAGACAATCACTCACAATGTCGTTTGTTTCTGATTTCATGCAGTTCTAAAACATAACGCGATCATTCACATTGTTATTTGTTTACGAATTTCATCCAATTCTAAAACATATTGCGATCAATCACATTGTCGTTTGTTTCTGATTCTACTGCAGCTCTAAAACATATGACGATCAATCACATTGTCATTTGTTTCTGAATTTCATGCAGCTCCAAAACATAAGGTGATCAATCACATTGTTACATATTTACAAATTTCATGCAATTCTAAAACATATGGCGATCCATCACATTATAATTTGTTTCTGATTTTCATGCTGTTCTCAAACATATGACGATCAATCAGATTGTTACTTGTGTATGAATTTCTTATAGTTCCAAGACATAAGGCGATCAATCACATTGTCATTTTTTTTTTAATTTTATGCAGTTCTAGAACAGAAGACGATCACTCACATTTATATTTTTTCCTAAATTTCATTCAGTTCTGAAACATAGGCGATCAATCACATTGCGGTTTGTTTCTGAATTGTATGCAGTTCTAAAACATAAGATGATCAATTACATTGTTACTTGTTTCTGAATTCCATGCAGACCTTGAACATAAGACCATCACTCACATTGTTATTTGTGTCTGAATTTCATGCAGTTCTAAAACATATGGGGATCAATCACATTATTATTTTTTCTGAATTTTTCGCAGATCTTGAACATAAGACGATCGCTCACATCATAATTTGTGTATGAATTTCATGCAGTTCTAAAACATAAGGCGATGAATCACATTGTTACTTGTTCAAGATTTTTTTATAGTTGTAAGATATAAGGCAATCAATCACATTATGATTTGTTTCTGAATTTCATGCAGATCTTGAACATAAGACGATCACTCACATCATTATTTGTTTATGAATTTCATGCAGTTCTAAAACATAAGGCGATCAATCACATTGTTACTCTTTTACGAATTTCATGCAATTCTAAAACATAAGGCGATCAATCACATTGTTATTTGTTTCTGAATTCCATGCAGATCTTGAACGGAAGACGAGCACTCACATTATAATTTGTTTCTGAATTTCATGCAGTTCTAACAAAAGGCGATCATTCTGTGACCGCGGGTCTCACAAACGGCCATGCAGTTAACGAAAATCGATAATTCCGAAGTTTATATTTGTAATACGCCAGTCACTATCAATTGACAAAACCTACTAAGCAGTGACCTTCGGAATTCTTGCTGATCACAATTTTTAATGTTTATAGAACGGGGATGAAGTTTTGAAAGAAAACACTATTCGCAAAGATTTTCGGCTTGGCTCAAAGTTCTAAAAGTGTAAATCAGGGGAAGGGTTTGCATGCAGCAATGAGACGGTTGAGACCAATTTGATGTTTAACAAGATCGCACAAGTATTTATTCAATGAAGGACGTGGAGAGATAAATTTTTAACAATAGGATTTTTGATCGAGCAGCAGGATCGCGATTTGAATTAAGAGCAACGCGTTACGCACCATTGTCATTTTAAAAAAATTAATTAAGCAATTAGCACGTGGTTTGGCGGCCATATTCGACCCATGCCAAACCCGTGACCTCAAGATTGAGTAAAACGAGAGAATTAAATCACTGACTCTAATGATTTTATAGGCAAGGTTCCAGAACTCTAATATTTAATTAGGAAAAAGAAAGAAAGAGAGCATCACGAAAAAAAAGGTAGAGCAAATACAAATCTTATATTGCAAAGAGACGTGGCGGAACTCGGTCGAGGCGAACTCGCATCTCAAAAGGTCTAAAAGTCGGTACTTATGAGCTCAACCCCGAGCGAATTTGCCAGAACATAAGAAAACATACCTTGACCATCGCTAACCAGCGTAGAACTTCAAGGTGCAAATCAAATTAAAGTCAAATCAAAATATTAAACAACAATAAGCGTCCCAAAGGCACGTTCGCCTGGCTCTAATTTCGAAGAGAGAGTGCCAATCGATAATTCGCTCGGGAGCATGTGAGAGAGTCTTTCTGCTATAATACAACGATCAGCCAATTGAAGCGCAGTAACAAACGTAGTCGTGCGGTACAACCAATAAGATACACGGACCCAATTCAAAATACAAAGGGTGCGACGGTGTGGTTCGTGAAGCCAAATTATAAGTGGCAAATTACACAAGAAACCATTGTAATAGGTTTTCTTGAGATGATATTAGCCCTATTTCTCCACTGACGAGCAATCCAGGTGGAGAGGTCGGTAAGTTCTGTGTCCCGGATCCCGTCAGCTGATAAGATTTAGAGCACACCCGCCAAGAGTATCAGTACGGGGAAGTCGAGGATTGGTGGCTTTCCCCGTGGCGAAGCTGTAGTTCTCAAGGTAGAAATCCTGGGCAGATTCGGCTCGTAGAGCGCTCCACTCTCAGTCCCTCTCTCTCTCTCTCATCCTTCCTTCCTTCCTCGTTGTCGGCTATCATTTCCGCTGGTCAGTGATGAGCCCGGGTTTACAAAACTCAAGTTACCTCGGAAAACCGGAGAACCGAAGGAATTAATCTTTTTTTTTATATAAATTAAAATTTCGTGAGTGCTCTGAGATTTAGGTGCGGCTCTCCCCTCGAAAATAATTTACGCTGGAAGATAAAAACTGAAACCGCCGGAGCCAGTGGTTCATGATTAGTGACGCGGTCACACGAACGGTAATTCAAAATCTACCGCGTCACAATTCACATTGTTACTTGTTTACGAATTTCATGCAATTCTAAAACATATGGCGAACAATTACATTGTCGTTTGTTTCTGATTCTCATGCAGCTCTAAAACATATGACGATCAATCACATTGTCATTTGTTTCTGAATTTCATGCAGCTCCAAAACATAAGGTGATCAATCACATTGTTACATATTTACAAATTTCATGCAATTGTAAAACATATGGCGATCAATCACATTATAATTTGTTTCTGATTTTCATGCTGTTCTCAAACATATGACGAACAATCAGATTGTTACTTGTGTATGAATTTCTTATAGTTTCAAGACATAAGGCGATCAATCACATTGTCATTTTTTTTAAATTTTATGCAGTTCTAGAACAGAAGACGATCACTCACATTGTTATTTTTTCCTAAATTTCATTCAGTTCTGAAACGTAGGCGATCAATCACATTGCGCTTTGTTTCTGAATTGTATGCAGTTCTAAAACATAAGATGATCAATTACATTGTTACTTGTTTCTGAATTCCATGCAGACCTTGAACATAAGACCATCACTCACATTGTCATTTGTGTCTGAATTTCATGCAGTTCTAAAACATATGGAGATCAATCACATTATTATTTTTTCTGAATTTTTCGCAGATCTTGAACATAAGACGATCACTCACATCATCATTTGTGTATGAATTTCATGCAGTTCTAAAACATAAGGCGATGAATCACATTGTTACTTGTTCAAGATTTTTTTATAGTTGTAAGATATAAGGCAATCAATCACATTATGATTTGTTTCTGAATTTCATGCAGATCTTGAACATAAGACGATCACTCACATCATTATTTGTTTATGAATTTCATGCAGTTCTAAAACATAAGGCGATCAATCACATTGTTACTTTTTTACGAATTTCATGCAATTCTAAAACATAAGGCGATCAATCACATTGTTATTTGTTTCCGAATTTCATGCAGATCGTGAACGGAAGACGATCACTCACATTATAATTTGTTTCTGAATTTCATGCAGTTCTAAAAAAAGGCGATCATTCACATTGTTACTTGTTTACAAATTTCATGCAATTCTACAACATATGGCGATCAATTACATTGTCGTTTGTTTCTGATTCTCATGCAGTTATAAAACATATGACGATCAATCACATTGTCATTTGTTTCTGAATTTCATGCAGCTCTAAAACATAAGGTGATCAATCACATTGTTACATATTTAAATTTTATGCAATTCTAAAACATATGGCGATCAATCACATTATTATTTGTTCCTGATTTTGGTGCTGGTCTCAAACATATGACGATCAATCAGATTCTTACTTATTCATGAATTTCTCATAGTTCCAAGACATAAGGCGATCAATCACATTGTCATTTTTTCAATTTGATGCAGTTCTAGAACAAAAGGCGATCAGTCACATTGTTATTTTTTCCTAAATTTCATTCAGTTCTGAAACATAGGCGATCAATCACATTGCGGTTTGTTTCTGAATTGTATGCAGTTCTAAAACATAAGATGATCAATTACATTGTTACTTGTTTCTGAATTCCATGCAGACCTTGAACATAAGACCATCGCTCACATTGTCATTTGTTTCTGAATTTCATGCAGTTCTAAAACATATGGAGATCAATCACATTATTATTTTTTTCTGAATTTTTCGCAGATCTTGAACATAAGACGATCACTCACATCATAATTTGTGTATGAATTTCATGCAGTTCTAAAACATAAGGCGATGAATCACATTGTTACTTGTTCACGAATTTCTTATAGTTGTAAGATATAAGGCAATCAATCACATTATGATTTGTTTCTGAATTTCATGCAGATCTGGAACGGAAGACGATCACTCACATTATTATTTGTTTCTGAATTTCATGCAGTTTTGAAAAAAAGGCGATCATTCACATTGTTACTTGTTTACAAATTTCATGCAATTCTAAAACATATGGCGATCAATCACATTGTCTTTTGTTTCTGAATTTCATGCAGCTCTAAAACATAAGGTGATCAATCACATTGTTACATATTTATAAATTTCATGCAATTCTAAAACATATGGCGATCAATCACATTATTATTTCTTTTTGATTTTCATGCTGTTCTCAAACATATGACGATCAATCAGATTGTTACTTGCTTATGAATTTCTCATAGTTACAAGACATAAGGCGATCAATCACATTTTCATTTTTTTTTTAATTTGATGCAGTTCTAAAACAAAAGGCGATCACTCACATTGTTATTTTTTTTCTAAATTTCATCTAGTTCTGAAACATAGGCGATCAATCACATTGTGGTTTGTTTCTGTATTGTATGCAGTTCTAAAACATAAGACGATCAATCACATCGTTACCTGTTTAAGAATTTCATGCAATTCTAAAACATAAGGCGATCAATCACATTATTATTTTTTCATGAATTTCATGCAGATCTTGAACATAAGGCGTTATTTGTTTACGAATTTCATGCAATTCTAAAACATATGGCGATCAATGACATTATCATTTGTTTCTGAATTTGACGCAGTTCTAGAACAAAAGACGATCAATCACATAGTCACTTGTTTATGAATTTCTTATAGTTCTAAGACATAAGGCTGTCAATCAGATTGTCATTTTTTTCAGAATTTGGCGCGGTTTTAGAACAAAAGACGATCAATCACATTGTTACTTTTTTAAGTATTCCATACAATTCTAAAACATATGGGGATCAAGCACATTATCCTTTGTTTTTGATTTTCATGCAGTTCCAAAACATATGACGATCAATCATATGGTCGTTTGTTTCTGAATTTTATGCAATTCTAAAACATAAGACGATCAATTACATTGTTACTTGTTTCTGAATTTCATGCAGATCTTGAACATAAGACCATCACTCACATTGTCATTTGTTTCTGAATTTCATGCAGTTCTAAAACATAAGGCGATCAATCACATGGTTACTTGTTTACGAATTTCATGCAATTCTAAAACATATGGCGATCAATCACATGCAGATATTGAACATAAGACGATCACTCATATCATAATTTGTTTATGAATTTCATGCAGTTTCAAAACATAAGGCGATCAATCACATTGTTACTTGTTGTTGAATTTCATGAAATTCTAAAACATATGGCGATCAATCACATTATCATTTGTTTCTGATTTTCATGGAGTTCTAAAACATAGGACGATCAATCACATTGTTACTTGTTTATGAATTTCTTATAGTTCTAAGATATAAGGCGATCAATCACATTGTCATTTGTCTCTGATTTTCATGCAGTTCTAGAACAGGAGACGATCACTCTCATTGTCATTTGTTTTTTAATTTCACGCAGATCTGAAACAAAAGCGATCAATCACATTGTCGTTTGTTTCTGAATTTTTTCAAAATTAAAAAATTCTAGGCACGGTTATTCGTAATACTCGAAAATTTGAAAAATTTGTCCTTATGACATTTTTCGATAAAAAGAAAATTATCAGAGTTATAGAATTTTTAAAATTAAAAAAAAAAAAACGAAAATGAAAATTTTAAGCCAAAAACGCACGATATGAAGCAAAAGTCACGAAAAGAAAAACGTTACTTTTTGAAAGCCCTGCAAGATTATCCATAACAACTTTTCAAATTTTCTTGGAAAATCGGAAATTCAAATTTTGACCCCCCCCCCCCCCAAAATAATGAGAAAAAAAAATCTATTTTTCTGCCATACTGTGCAAGATACAACAAAAACGATTAGACAAAAATTATCCATCCAAGAAGGATCTACAAATTTGTTGTTAATTACTTTTTATAGGACGCGTATTTTTTGTTTTAATCGTAAAAATTACATTACAAAATAAACAAAAAATCAAATTTTTACATTCTCATACTAATGAGGTGTTGTTTTTTTTTTAAATTTCACTTGGTCGGTTTTTATCAAATCTCCCCGTTTTCAGACCCCCTGAGCCGGAAAAAACGATTTTTACCAAAGTGTCTGTCCGTAGTCTGTAAACTGTAGGCACGATACTTTCGAAAAAATGATCAGCTTGGATTGAGCTTTGACACACTTTTTTTAAGACATAAAAGAAAAAAGCAAGTTTGTTAGCCAGCTATTTTTGATAGAAATTCAAAAAGTTAAAGCATTTTCAAAATTTTTGAAACCATTTTTTTTTCGAAATTTAAAAACCCTATGTTCAAAATTTAAAAAAAATGAACATGTTCAGCCAACCAACGCACGGTATTAAAAATTCAAGATAAGAAAAACGGGGCTTTTTGAAAGCCCTACAAGATTATCAAAACAACTTTTTTAATTTTCTTGAATAGTCGTAAATTCAAATTTTGACCCCGCACGCAAAAAACAATGGATATTAAGATTCAAAATCTAGATTTTTAACTATGGAACACCGCTTTAGATATTCAGATGGAATATTCTGAAAATAAAATTGAATAGCCAGGTATTAAAAATTCTAATTATATAAATATTGAGATATTGAACTTTAATATCTGGATATTCATTTTAAATATGATGATATTTCACCTAAATATCTAGATCATTGTCCTATAGTGAAAAATCCAGATATTCAGTCGCAATATCTATTTTTCTCTGTGCACAAAACATAATAAAGAATTTGTATTTTTGAATTGTATTATTATATTGATTATATTATTATTTGTGACAAAAAAGGTATTTCTTCCTTTAACTTTAAAGTCGATTATTTATTTTGAAGGAGTAAAATTAAATAATTATTTTACCTTTCACATTATATGTCTATTTGGTAAACAAAGAATGATTTAAAATAATTTTACAAGTACGATTTGTTGCAAATGATTTTCTTTTATTAATATAAATTTATTGAAGTGATACATTTTTCAGGGTAGCTGAGAATAAAATGTAATGCAAAATAAGGAACAAATAATAAATTTCGAGAAAATCGAGTGCGAAGTATGAGACACGTGATGATAATGTGTTCGTTAAAGCCGAAGGAGCTTTAACAAAAGAGAATTCACAATCACCGATGAGAATGTGCCAGATTTTTTTAATTTAAAGATATTTATAGAAAAGAGCCTGAGCTTTTTTCAGACAAGAAAAAAGAACGCTAAGTTTGAAAAAATTCTGGCAAAATTTTTGTCAAATCATTATTTTCCTTTAATGGTAATTACTTTAAATTTAGAAGAGTTCTAATGCCTCGAATGCTTTGATTTTGTAGTCAAGCATTCAATATCTAAATTGAAAATTTTCTCAAGTATGAAGTTTTGATTTCATAATCTTTATGACTTTGAAAAATGTTGAGTAACCAGGAAGTGACAAGAAACTTCTTTTTTTTTTAGAGGCCACCCATATGTGTTCAGATTTGTATCAAAAAACGACCTTACGAGATTTTTTATGTGGTTAGATGACTATTATCTGGCCAGGTTTTTGCTTACGGAAACGACTTGACGTTTCCGGAACATTGCGACCGCGATTTCGTGATGAACAATGGCAGTTTGATTAGTTTTACGAGTGCACGCTAGGTTGTGGACGGAATACTTCCGGCCCGTCGCCCTGGTCCCGCACCGGCCACTTAATTCCATCCGCCGGAACCTGACTTACTTAACAAAACCTGGAAATAGATCGAAAGGGTGCCTGAAAAATAAATGGACCAAGAAATGAGAAAAATTACACTCTTCACTTATCGATTTCTACTCTGGAAGATCAATTTTTACAAATCAGTTGAATTTTCGAAAAAAATTATGTATTTTTAAACAAATGGGTGATTTTCGATCAAGAAAATTAATTTCCCTGGTGGAAAAATTTTTACAAAAAAGCACAGAAACCTAAAGTCTACGAATTGTATTGCAAACTCGCACGCGGCGTATAATGACCGACTTAAGTTCCTTGGCGCACAATGTACTATTATTCAAACACTTAATAATTTACGCGTATAAAATGGGAGCTTTTAACACTTTTCTATTGAAAATTTTTAAATTGAAAGTCATTAAACTGCAAAATTTTAAATTTTAACTTTTATACATTGTACAGTTAAACGATAAAAAACAGAAATCCAGGTTACCATTTACAGTGCTGTGAATTGAAGAATTAATCAAAAAAATTTTTAATTATATTTATTATTATTTATTATTGTACTTTTTCGTAAACATTTTATCCACCAAACATTTTTAACAAAAATAGTTCCACTTTTAACCGCATTTCAACCAAAGAAGGTAAATCCTCGTTGAAAAATATAATACATAGTTCGATATTTCAGCAAAAAAAATTTAGATTTTTAATTAAAAACTAGCAATTTTGGCTAAATTGCAGGTTTTATCAGGATTCATAATAATTCAATTTATAAATATTCTAAACCACATGCTTACAAAATGTGCATTCCACCAATTTAAAATCCCATCAAATTTCCTTTTTTTGTACTGTTCGATTATTTTTATTTATGTAATTACTTTTTATTAGGTTTTATTCAGTTTCCAGTTTTAGTCGATTCACTCATTGACGATAAACTAAATTTTACATGATTTTTATTAATATTTTTGAGTTCTCTTCTATACTAAATTTGATTTTAATTTGAAATTCCAAATGAGAAATTTTAGTTGTTAACGATTCTTCAATTTTCAAATCACTAAATCTTTTTGTTCAGGTAACGATCGAAAATTGTTTGCACCAGTAATCAAAAATTACCCGTACCGAAAAATTTTTAACAAAATGTAGATTTTCCAAGATTTGTAAATAAAATTTTGAAGCTTTTTAAATATTTTGAAGGTTTTAAGGCAATGCAGTTTTTTTAAGATTCCTGAGTAAATTGCTTTTTTTTTGAGTGAATTATTTTTGTTGAAAAATCAAATTAGAGAAAATGTTTAGAAAGTTTTTGAATATTTTCAAATTATTTTGAAAAAAATATGAGTTTTGAAGGCATGCAAAAATAATTTTAATTCAAACAAAAAGTGTAGATTTTTGAAGATTTCGAACAAGAAATTTAGAAGCTTCTTCAAAATTTCAAAAGGTTTAAAAAAAATACATTTTTTTTAAATTTCTCGGAAAATTTAAAAAGATTTTTTCCGAAATAAAATTTAGATTTTTTTAGAAATTTGCTAGGCTTTACAATAATAAAAAAATTTTCTTAAGATTCCCGGGAATATTTAAAGTGATACTTCATTTTTGTAAATTAATTTTAAGAGAATATTCAAAAGGATTTTGAAATATTTCAAAATATTTCAAAAATTGTCAAAAATGAATTAGGAAGATATTGAAATAATTTTAGGAATCATGAGAGTCATTTTAAGAGAAGTTTGAAAATATTTGGAATTTTGAAGAGATTAAGAATATTTGGAATTTTGAAGAGATTACAAATATTTAGAATTTTGAAGAGATTAGGAATATTTGGAATTTTGAAGAGATTAAAAATATTTGGAATTTTGAAGAGATTGAAAATATTTTAGAACTTTAAAAGAATTCCAAACATTTATAAAATACCTGAAATCTTCAAAAATCTTTTTGAATTTTCACGAGAAACCTAGAAAAATTATATTTATAAAAAAGCAAATAAATCAAGAAAATAAAAAAATAAATAGTTATTCGAAATTATTATTTTGTATTGAAAATGATTTTTTTCCCTCAAATTATAATTTAACTAAAATTTGGGTTTATTCTGGAACGGAAAATCTTTTTTGAGTGAATTTAATCCTTTTTTATTTAAAATCAAAAACATTTTTTAGTTTTATTATCAACTATTATTTCTTTAGTTGCGAATTCTTTTTTTTTTATAAAGATTCAACTACTTGGTTCAAATTTGAACTACTTTGTTGGAAA
Source organism: Andricus curvator (assembly GCA_932195095.1). NCBI lineage: Eukaryota > Metazoa > Arthropoda > Insecta > Hymenoptera > Cynipidae > Andricus > Andricus curvator. The sequence continues at coordinate 14,100 of CAKNYM010036138.1, forward strand.
TTCACTTTTTTGGTTAAAGATTGATCAAATCAGCTCAAAATTGATCTCTTTGGTTGAAAATTTAATTTCAATTTCAAGTTTTAATGATTTCAAAATGTATCTGTATGCATGTATGTCTGTATTATTGTATGATTGTGTGTCTAAATGTCTGTATGTATGCCTGTTTGCATGTATGTATGTATTTATGCATGCATGTACGTATGTATGGATATATGTATGTATATATGGATATATTTATGTATGTATGTATGTTTGTATGCATGCATGTACGTATGTATGGATATATGTATGTATGTATGTATGTATGTATGTATTTATGTATGCATGTATGACTGTATATATGTATGTCTTTATGCCTTTATGTTTGTATGGCTGTATTGCTGTATAGAATTATGCATGTATTTATGTACGTACGTACGCACGTATGTATGTATTATGCATATATGTACGTATGTATGCATGTGTTTATGTATGAATATGTGTATGTATGTACGTATATATGCATGTATGCACGTATGTATGTTTCATGCATCATGTATGTCTGCATGTATCATGCATATGTGTATTTCTGTTCGTCTGTATGTATGTATTTCTGTTTGTCAGTATGTATGTATCTCTGCATGCCTGCATTACTGTATGTCTGTATGTATGTCTGTATGGCTGTATGACTATATGTATGTCTTTATACCTTTATGTTTGCATGACTGTATACTTGTATGCCTGTATATATATACATGCATTTATGTCTGTCTGTCTGTCTTATGTATGCATGCACGTCTTTATGTCTGGCTGTGTGGTTACCTGAATGTTGTAGCCACGCTAAGTTTTGAACGATTTGTCCAATCGATTCAGCCTTTGATAAACTTTTTTAGGGTCCCAAAAGGAAGATCCAGTTCGTTAACCAGATATTTTCATCAAAAATTAAAAAATGTAGAGCAATTTCAAAATTTGAAAAAAAAAAAACGTCTTGAAGACTTTTAGAAATTACTGTCAAAGTTTCTGGTACATGCCATAAAGACTTGCAAATTATCTTATGGCATTCTTCATGCAGATGAAAATTAAAAAAGTCATTTGCCTTCAACATTTTGAAAATGTTAAAAAAAATAGAAAAAAAGACAACTATTTTTTTATGAATAAAGAAATTTCAATCAAAATTTGTACTAGGTATGAAATATATTCCAAGCTAACCTAATAAAAATCTTTATTAGAACAAAATTTAAAAAATGAGATCATTTTCAAAATTATGCAATTTTAATTTTTAAGAGCTCCGTAAGTTTTCATCGTGATTTTTAGTGGATTTCGACAAGAATTATAAATTACGTCAATGATATTGTTTCAATCAGACACAAACTTGAAATGTTTTACATAATTAATAATCAAGTAGATTAGCTTCATAGGGATATTTCTGAAACGCAGCCTAATGTCTCTGTCACGCATTTTAAGAACCGTCTTTAAAAACGAATTGAAAAAAAAATTAGTTCCACTTTATGACTGTAGTTTATCAGAGGTTAAAATTATATTTTTCAATTTAAGTTAAACTATTTATGATATTTGAAAAAATGCAGTCGGAATGCATGCATTAGGCGTACGAAAACAAGCGTGAAGCGTGAGAAAGTACCGCAAGCGCATCGCGCAATGAGAATGTGTCCGCACAGCGGGCTGTTTTTTGGTTGAAGATTCATGATGGTAGGTCAGGATTCATCTCTCTTATTTAAAATTCACAATTTGAGGCAAGCGATAGAATATACGGAAAAAGTGTAGAAAATTTCGCATTTTGGACACAGTTTAATTGAGCGCGAGACCAGTGATGAGAATGGATTCGTTAAAGCCGAAGGAGCTTCATCAAAAATACATTCAACATTGACAAATTAAAATTGCTAATATTTGACCTTCAATTTTAAAAGTTTCATACAGAAAAGTAGGAGGAGCGTAAAGACCGAGCGCAAAGCGTCAGACCCGACAGATGGGCGCGAAACGCTCGATGAGAATGTGTCCGTACCACTCGAAAATTTTTTTAATCGAACCAATGGTGTAAAGAATTGTGGTTTACGCACGTACTACCCTAAAACATTTTGTGACTCGGTCATGGCTGCCACATGGAGTGTCCGCGATTTCTTCTGGAGTCAGCTCATCAACTGCGCCGGTGTACATGTTTATTTTTGCCCGCTTTACCACAAGAACACGAGGTGTATATATTCCACGAAGAATCGTTTGCTTCTTTGTTTTTTCCAATATTGCATAGGCGTCACCGTCGGACGTTGATAATACGATTTGTTCTTCGGTTGGCATCGGCTTATGGACACCCTTTAATGTTCGCAATTGGATTGATGGATTATCGCGAGGAAAAGTGTATTTTCGTAGCTCGAATATCCGGTTTGGATTGTTGTGGGGAATGAGTCGAATAAATCTAATTTCTGTAATATGAAATCCAAGGACGCGCAAGAAAGGTAGTCTGGCAGAAGGGGACCTTGACCTGGCACGAAGAGGTGGCTCCGTAGTAGAAGGTGACCCGGCATAAGCATGAGGTCTGGCAAGAGGAAGAGTTCTTTCTGGAGACTGAGATCTGGCAGGAAAAAGAGTCCTTCCTGGAGAATTTCTGTTAGAAGAAGACGAAAAAGGTCTGCTGCGAGGAACATTAGGAATAGGGTCACCATTAGGTAAACATTCAAAATGTGAACTCAACTCTGCAACAAGAAATATTTTATAAAAGTCTACAACGTCCGAGAATCCAAATAGGAAAAAAAAGAAACAACAATGTTGTATCAACACTATCGGACCATTTTATTTAAATGTGAAAAAGGAATCCAACGTTTCGGAAACACTCTGTTTCCATCATCAGGGGGAATAACAGTGATAAAAGTCTGAAAAGATATAACACAAATCAATTAATGTATTAAAATGAACAATTTGTCAGAAAAAATGTAAATAACCAACATACGGAATAGTTACGAAAATCCTAGGACGTCATTTTTAGAGTAGTTGATAGTAGTTGATAATTAAAAATAATAGTAATTTAAACAAAGTTTTTCTTTATATCGACATATGTCGAATAATTTAGAGTGTGTGAATTTTCTCTAAGTAAGTTATAATTTGGTTAGCAAAAAGTATCATAATAATAAAAAAATATAGAGGTTAAGTTCAAAAGATAGTTATAGTTACCATGTTTAGATTCAGATTAAAGTTCAAGACATTTGCGTGTAAAATAACATGAATATTAAAGACGGTTAAAAAATGTAAAATTCTAAATTAAAAAGTATATTGTTTCATTAAAATTAGTATGAGAGCAGGATGGAGAAGCATCCTGCTCCCATAAAGATGACTCCGAAAGTGACTGTCAAGGAAATTCAATAACCTAACATACATTATAAATGGAGGAAAAGGCGCCAAAATTTGAAAGTAAATAACAGTTGAAGATTAAAAAACGGATATTCAAAAAGTAGAAACAAGCAAGATAAGTTGATTCAATTGTATTCGATATTGTATGAAAGTTCAAGATAAATTTCGTGAAAATAATTCTAAAATAGAATTGTAAGATTCATTAAGGTGATCAAGATCAGTGATTTTATTCGAACAGTTACCTAATTCTTCTTTAATAAAAACCATTTCTGCAAAGGCTCTTTTTATAGTGTGATGCTCTTGATGGAAAACTTCAATCACATCCCAAAGAAAATAGTGAGAAATATTATCATTAGTAGTATTATATAAGTGGTCGTTAAGAACATTATTGAAATTTAATCTAACAATATACTGGTGTTCTTTACGCCTAATGTGTAAAGGTCATTTTATCAAGTTTAGAATTCATACTGAAAGTGGTGTTAATTTTATATGTTTTTAAAATTCTTTTTATATTTTCAGAAATTTTATCATAGTATGGAATAGTGATGTTGCTTTTAGGATCAAATTCTTTTTTTATAGTGTTATTAGAGTTATTAATTCTGTTGTTTTATTAAGTTGTTTTGATCTGTTATCAATTTGTTTATCAATGATATTCAGTGGAAAGTTATTCAAGAAAAGAAAATATCCTACTAATCTTAAGTTATCATTATGGAATTTATTATCAGAAAGTAAAATAGCTGAATCGGCTAAGTTCTTTATAATAGCTATTTTTTGTTGGAATGGATGTTTTGATAGAAAATGAAGCAAACTACCAGAATATGTTGATTTGCGAAACCAAATAGTAGAGATGGTACCATTATCATTTTTGATGATGCTGATATTTAGAAAGTTAATAGTATTATTGTTTTCTATTTGATGTGTGAATTGTTATCTCTTATGAATTGAGTTGAATGGTTTTATAGTAATTTCAATTTTGTCTTCAGGAATAATTAAAAATGTATCATCTACATAACGAAAATAGGAAAGGATTTTAAAATAGGTATTATCCATTAGGAATTTTATCCCTTCTTTGAATTTATCTGAAGGTAAGTTAGTAACTTTCTTAATATAAGACCATCTTTTTTCAATAATATTAAGTACCAATTCTACAGGAACATTAGTAAAGAGAGAAGTTACATCAAGAGAAATCATGATGTAATCAGAAGGAATAAAAAAGCTTTAATTTGTTAAATTTATAATCTCTCAATTTAATTTTTTTACCAAAAATATGAATCTTCAAGTAATAAAATAAATTTTTTACAAAGTAGATCAAGTTCCAATCAATTTATTGAATTTTAAACCAAAAAAACTGCCCGCCACGCGGTATTGAAACATACGTATTTTCATTGTCTTGTTTTTGTAATTGAAAAATAGTGCGCATCCCATAAGAAAAAAGCAATTTTGTTATTAAACATTTTATTGCAACTTGTGTCGTTTTTCCAAAAAATTAATTTGTTTATTTTAAATGTTATTTTTTATGATTTAAACTAAAAATATGCATCCTAGCGAAAAGTGGTTCCAAGCAAATTTGTAGATATAATTTAGGCAAAAAATTTGTTAAATGAAATGTTATTGAAGCCTGTGTCCTTTTTCCAAAAAGTTAATTTTTTATTTTTATTATATTTTAACAACAAGAGTTGATAAAAAATTTGTTGATCGTTTTTGCTTAATTTTTCTTTTCGTCTCTCGCGTCGTTTTTCCAAAAATTTTTATTTTTTTATTTTTAATGTTATTTTTCACGATTAAAGCACAAACTACGCGTCTTATTAAAAAATCATTAATTACAAATTTGAAGCTCTTTTTTGAATTAGCAACTTTTGTCTATTCATTTTTTTCATAGCTTGTGTCATTTGTACAAAAATTAAATTTGTTCTTTTTTAATTTTATTTTTTATGATTAAAACCAAGACTATTTGTTTCATCAAAAAATAATTAATAACAATTTTGTAGCTCCTTTTTTGGATGAACAAGTTTTGTCGAATTATTTTTTTTTTGTGGCTTGTGTCGTTTGTCCAAGAATTTAATTTTTTTCATTTTTAATTTTGTTTTTTTACGATGAAAACAAAAATAACATGTCCTATAAAAAAGTAATTGGAAACAAATTTGCAGATCCTTTTGGGTGCACAATTTTTGTAAATTCATATTTTTTTGTATTTTGCATAACTTGAGAGCAAAATGGAATTTTTGATTTTTGATTATTTTTTCTGTGATGCAAAAGCGACGCTATTTTTTTCTTAACTTTTTTTCATACCTTGCGTTATTTCGCTTAAAATGATCATTTTCGTTTCTTTTTTTTTGATTTTGAAAATGTTACAAATCTGTTAATTTTTTTTATCAAAAAAAGTCGTGAAGATAAATTGTTCGAGTTTCCAAGTACTACGAATAGCCGTACATAGAATTTTTCAATCTTGAAAAAAGTGGCGTCTAAAATATTGAAAATGCTTTCACTTTTTGAATTTTTATTGAAAATGACTGCCTAACGAACTTGACCTTCAGTTTAGGATACTTAAAGAGGAGACCAAAGGCCAATTGTATAGATTAATTTTTGCAAAAGTAATCGTGCTCTGACTTGTTAGAAGCTTTCGCGGGTTATCGAAACTACGAATTGTAGAGGGCGCGAGGAGCGGGGCCCCGCGCGCCCCGGGGTGCGTTGAGATCGTTCGGATGTGCACTGGTGCAAAGAAAGACAATTTGTTTAAAAAGACCGGTATTTATAATGTTCGTCAGGCATCGCCTGTTGTATTGTATTCAGCTTCGTGTCTTAATAAATATGTTTTAACAAACAGCGGTAGGATAAAGCCCAAATTCTGATCAATTGGAGGAGAAGTGATTATCGCCACGTGTTCGTAACGACGCCATCGGTCTTCTGTTGATAGATTAATGGAAATGATGATAGAAGAAAACCGGAAAAGAGATGCCTTATTGGAACGACTTGTTGACAGGTTGATTACACCATCAGATCCAGGATCAACGAGAAAGGCAACCTCTGAAGCATTTCACATAATGGCAGATCCGAGAAAAGGAATTCAAAATTTTGACGGAGAAAAAGATGGTATCAAGGCCAACGAGTGGCTGGAAAATATTAATCGCATGAAACAATCACATAGATGGCCCGATAAATTTGTATTTGAAACTGCGCGAGCCCATCTAAAATCGGGAGCCTTGAATTGGTTCCGATTAAATTCTGCTAAACTTAAATCTTGGTCAGATTTCGAGTACGCGTTTAAGAAAACTTTTATAAAACCTGAAGGTTTGGCAGTGAAATGGCAAAGGATGTCTGCGCGTACCCAGCAAAAGGGTGAATCTCTTGATACCTATTTTATGGATAAAGCTAGACTATGTCAACGACTAGATTTATCCAGCGATGAAACCAAAGAACAAATACTAATTGGGTTGTGGTCTAGAGACCTATGTAATGCGTTGTCAGCGAAGAAGCACGAGGACAATGACGACCTGCTACAGGATCTGAATAGACACGAGCGATTAAATTCTCAACGCGGAGAGCGAATTCGTAGTCTACTTGATTCTTCTAAAACGAAAAAGGGTGATGACCTCAAATCAACAGATGGAAGAAGAAAGAAAGAAGAATCTAAGGCACCAAAATGGAAGAGGAATGATAGTCCCAAAGATATAAAGAAAAAACAAACTGGAAGCAGCACTAGTCGAGACCAACCTACGAATCCTGACCGAAGACTGCATCGAACAGAAATTTGTCAGTTATGCAAGGAAACCGGACACACTCGGAGACATTGTCCGAGAGGAACTACTGAACGAGGTGAGGTTCGCAAATCAGAGGTAACAACGATCTTGCAATAAAGAAATATTTCAAATCCGTATTTGTGGATGACATTGAATGGAATGCTTTTATTGATCCCGGAAGCTCCGATTGTACTATTAGAGATTCAGCTGCGATAAAGGGCAATTACTCCATAATCCAAAGACGATCAGAATTGAAGAGTTGGAGTCCTGATAACTATCGAGTATCATCAAATGGGGTAATAGTGTGCCGAGTTGCAGTTGACGGAGTGATTGCGGAAGGAATTTGCCTACGAGTAGTACCCGACGATACTCAACCAGTGGATTTCTTTATTGGTAGGACATTTACAGAATTACCTTATGTGGATTATATAAAGAGCGCTAATCACCTGATGTTTAAGGAAAACAAAAAAATGCCCTTCACGAATTTGGAAGTCAACAACATGGGTCCTAACTTGTCTATGAAAGACCAAATCACGATACCTCAAAACTCCGTATATTTTATCAATGGTGTGGACTCAAAAGAAGATTTTCTACTACCATATCTGAACGTTGGACATTCAGATCAAACTTTAAAAAAATTACCTGATCAGCGTGAAGTCAAAGCAATAAATTTACTTGAACCTTTGAAAATTACAACCAAGATAACGATATGGATGCGGGTCATTCAAAGGAAGTAGTCGATGATTTATTAAAAGTCCTAAACATGTATAGCGATACGGTCTCTAGAAACTATGCAGATTTGGGCTGTACCGATCTTACCAGTATGGAAATCAGAGAGATACCCGGCAGTAAACCCTTTTATTGCAAACCATATCGAGCAAGTGACTCAAACCGTGAGAAGCTTAAGTTAATCATTAAAGACTTAAAAGAAAATGGACTAATGACTGAAACGTCTTCCCCATACGCCAGTCCTGTCCTACGAGTCAAGAAGAAAAATGGAGAACCAAGAATGGTAGCGGACCTGCGGCGATTGAATAAGCAGACAGTGAGCATGAACTTCCCACTAACTAATTTAGATGACCATCTCCGGCTACTGAGTGATAGCAAGATTTATATCTTCAAAACAATGTCGTTTTCTTTTATCCGGATGACATTCTGATTCCTGGGAGAGATTGGCTTGATCTCAAAGAAAGACTAATTAAAGTCTTATATGGGTTCGCGTTTGCGAAACTCACCATAAATCTTAAGAAATGTGCGCTTCTGAAAGAAAAATTTCCTTACCTAGGACATGTGATCTCTGCGAAAGGCATCGAACCTGGAGAGATGAAATTGCGCGCTGTTTTAGAGTTCTCAACCCCAGTAAACATCCACGATGTAAGACGATTCTTAGGTCTAGCTGGATTCTTCCGTCGATTTATCCATCATTTCGCGGAGAGAGCAGTAACGCTATACGACTTTCTCAAGTTCAATAAAAGGTTTTATTGAAACTAAAGTACTGAAAATTCTTTTACTGACTTGAAGAGAGCTTCAGCAAAGAATCCAGTTCTTCAACTATTCGATCCATCACGGGTAACTGAGCTTCACACTGACGCAAGCTCAGAAGAATTAGCAGGAATACTTCTGCAAAAATCGGACGATTTGAAAATGCACCCGGTCTACGCCATCCGCAGGAGAACGAGTGAAACAGAGCGATTTTACCACTCTAGTAAATTGGAGTTGATGGCAATAGTGTGGGCAGTAACTCGTTTGAGAGCCCTGCTAATCAATATATTTACCATTGTCACAGATTGTTAGGCTCTCATCTTCTTGAATGCTCATCGTACAAAGAATCCGCAAATCGTAAGATGGGGATGTCTTTTAGGAGAATTCAACTTTGAGATTATACGTCGACCTGGAACAAAGCTTCCAAAGGAGAAGTGCACACCTACGTGTTGAGAGAAGGTATTCTTTACAAGAAAGATGGAAATAACCGTCGTTATGTGATTCCAAAAGCAATGCGAAAAAGTATAACCGTGCGATTTCACGATTTGGGAGGTCATGGCGGCCTTGATCTCTCCTTATCGAAATTGAGTCACCACTACTACTTTCCGAAAATGAAAAACTATGTGCGACAACACATTGGAGCACGTCTTCAATGTATCTTGAACAAAACCAAAACAGGCCGTCAACCGGGAGAATTGCAGCCGATTCCACCGGGTAATCGCCCCTTTGACATTGTTCATCTTGATCATCTGCGACCCTTCGTTTCAGCAGGGGGAGGGTACAAATATGTACTTGTAATTATCGATAATTTGACCAAATATGTGAAATTGGAGGCTACGAAAAGCACTAAAGCCAAAGAAGTAATTAACAAGATGAAAGATTTCGTCGATTTTGGTTGAAAATATATCTTTTTTGGTAGTAAAATGATCTTCTTGGGTGAAAATTCAACAGCATGGTAGAAAATTATTTTGTTGTTGAAAATTTATCTCTTGAGTTGCAACTTCAAACATTTGGTTGAAAATTCGTTATTTGTTTGGTCCAAAATTAATTTTTTCAACTTAAAACTTCTCTTTTTTAGTTGAAACTTCATGTATTTTATTGAAAATGTGTCTTTCTTGGAAGAGAATTAATCTTCTTTGTTGAAAATTCATCATTAATGTTGAAAGATCAAATATTTGATTAAATATTAATTTATTTTGTTTAAAGTGTCTGGAAATATAAATTCGTACTTATTTCGGGCGAATTCAAAGTTTGGAAGAAAATAGCAATTGGGATAGATTTCAGATTGAATCGAAAAACATTTATTTGCATGTAGGTTAAAAAAATTTAATTGAAATTATGGATATATTATATTATTCTACTTACCAATAAAATTGAGGATAACCGCCAAAGATACGAAAAGAGTATGAACAATCCTCATCTTTTCTAATTATAGGAATAACTGAGTAATGTGATAATGAAGAATTTAATTAAAAATTCAACTGATTAATAATCTGGTGCTTCATTGGATCGTATAATTCATATGTGAAATACTCGTTATCTCATACATAATCAATTATAGGCGTTAAGCTTGTTCTTCTGAGATATTTACATTTCATTACAGTCAGTTTCAAGGAAAATTTTTTTTTTGCGTAATTCGTTGAAACTGCAAACGCAATTTACATAATGTTTTAGGTTTTGAAGAGAAATTCGGTGTTACTTGAAACTTGGAAAAACTAGTACAAAATCTATGAAATATATTAAAAGAATAGGAAATTTGGATCCTTATGATTCAACAAGGCTCCAGTAAATTTTCAGTCACTAACATAGTATCTTGCAAAGATATGTTTTTATCTCAAAAAGGCGATTATCTATTGATTATCTATCAATCGCACTTGTCGCAGCGTGTAATTAAAAAGTCTCATACAGCTAATTAACAACTTTTGTGATACTTTTTTCTATAGAAATAGTTATAGATGAATCTTCAACAAATTATGATAACCGATTCGATGAGAAAGCATTACGAAATCAAAAAAATCTTCTTGACAACGAATGTGGAAAATTGACCTAAAGATGTGCTAAATGGATGTTTTACAAAAACCAAAGAAGACGAATTTTCAACAAAATAGCTGAATACTCAACCAAAACATACTAATTGTAAATAAAAAATGTAACAGTTGAATTTTAAACAAAAATCACTATAATTTAAAAAAGATTTGGAATCTTTTAACAATAATTGCTTCCACCTAAATTTTCAAATCTACATTTCTGACATATTTTGATATAATTCGACCTAGGAGCTCGAAAATACAATTTTCAAAAAATGTCTGTATGTGTGTGTATATTTTTTCTGTTCACCATATCTCGAAAAATAAAAAAGCTATGATTATGAACGATGAGCAAAACTTTTTTGATATTCAAAACACAGCAATACGATATCTAGTGTATTTGTCAGCGTCCTCGAGACACATCGATCGACCTATTTTTGAACCTTTTATGACTCACCATTACCGATTTATGAAGTTTAAAAAAAATTTAGTTTATTTTGTTTATATGAGAAAAAACTTTGTTTAAATTAGGAATACTAAGTACTGATGTATAGAATTCCTGAAAATAAAACAAGAATCGAATGATCAACTTTGCACAAACACCACAAAATGCTCCTATTGCAATTCCTAAGAACAAAAAAAATGTGTTTCTTTGGACAAAATAAAAAAGAGGAAAGAAATATGAGAAGGCAACCAACCAAATCCCCTTTCTTCTCTTTTTTATATTTATTATTATCAAATCACAATATGGAAGCATTTATAATATTTACTAACGTTTTCGTGCTCATACAGCACCCTTATGAATGTAAGGAAAATTAGAGTTTTTGCCTGAAAATACCTTGAATTATGCAGAAAAATATGTGAAAGTTTAAGATCAATCGGAGTGACTGCTCATGGTTGAAAAAAATAAAAATCTCCAGCGTACCACGTTAAATGCACGTCCGCTGATGTATAATGATGAGTCTGCAAACTTACGCTGGCATTAGACTTGAAACACTTTGAAAATGCTCGAAAATCAGACAAAAATGGCCCCAAAAATTATAGTACCTTCTATTCATCCGGTATTATCATCTGATGTTCTTTCATATTTCATTTATTTTGTCTCCTGAACTTGTTTATATGATATTCGCTTGTTTTTTCTAGTTCCTCAGATAGTTCCTCGCTGAACAAGGTTTTGGTATTGAAACTGTTTCGGATTCGTAACCTTTCTTTTTATACCCTAGTTTTCTCTTTGCGCGTATGGCCTTGACCGGCCCCGAAATAGCCAGGTAGTTTTTGAGCCTCAACTTGCCTGCCAATGAGCGCTTGTCACGACTTGAAGTGGCGTGAGGAGTTGCGGAGGCGAACTCCGTTCTCTCTGCTCGCTCCGCTTGCTCCTTCGGTTACATATTTTGGGCATTGTCTTTTCGATCTTAACATGCTGCGGACTTTTCTCACTTTTGCTCGTTTTGTCAAATGTCTCGCGTTCTCGCGGCTAAGAAAGCAATTCCTCATCGTACAGGGTAAGGTTTCGGTACAGGAATAGTAGTTGAGATTAGAGAAGCTTCAGTCATTCGTTTTATCATTTGAAGTGCTTCCTCAGATCTTCTCATTTTTTCCTTGTTTAGATTTAAGAAACTCAAGTCATTTGTTTTCTCATCTGATTTTGTTTCCCCGACCCCGATCTTCTTTTGTTCTTTCTTCGGTTTGTTGACTGATTCTTCACATTATAGGGAAAGGTCTTCGTTGAGGAATAGTGGTTTGGATTCGAGATTCGTCATTGTTTCAAGTTGAGCACGTTACTTGTGCTTTCATTCGTTATGTCACCTGAACCTGTTATCTTGTAGTATTCATTTGGTTTCACATCTAAAGTTGTTATTTCGATCTTTCTTTGTTTTTGTCGGCTTTCAGGTTGGTTCTCACGACCTTCTTTCTTTTGCATAAGCAGTGTATCTCTTAGTAGTAGACTCGTTTGTATTCTATTGATAAGTCTTTCCATCGTAAGAAATGTCTGCGTCACTGACAAATTTTAAGGATCCCAAGTGTGTTGATTGCTGTAAATCGTTGAGCAAAATTCCCGGGCATAGAAAACGAATTTTGAATGAAGAAGAAGTGATGTTATTTAGTAGTGAGCTTCAGCGGAGGATTGTTGTCAATGACATCTTGTCAGAAAAGCCCGCAGCATGTCCAGATCGAAAAGACAATGCCCAAAATATGTAACCGGAGGAGCAAGCGGAGCGAGCAGAGAGAACGAAGGTCGCCTCCGCAACTCCTCACGCCACTTCATGTCGCGACAAGCGCTCATTGGCAGGCGAGTTGAGGCTCAAGAACTACCTGGTTATTTCGGGGCCTGTCAAGGCCATACGCGCAAACAGAAAATCAGGGTATAAAAAGAGAGGTGGCGAATCGGGAACAGTTTCAATACCAAAACCTTGTTCAGTGAGAAACGATCTGAGGAGCTAGAAAAAACAAGCGAATATCATATTAACAAGTTCAGGAGACAAAATAAATGAAATATGAAAGAACATCAGATGAGAATACCGGATAAATAGAAGGTACTATAATTTTTGGGACCATTTTTGTCTGATATTCGAGCATTTTCAAAGTGTTTCATGTCTAATGCCATCGTAAGTTTGCAGACTCATCATTATACATCAGCGGACGTGCATTTAACGTGGTACGTTGGTGATTTTTAGTTTTTTTTTTTAACCATGAGCAGTCACTCCGATTGATTTAAAACTTTCACATATTTTTCCGTATAATTCAAGGTATTTGTAGGCAAAAAACGGTGATTATGCCTCAAAAATTTCCCATTTAAAAAAAATCAAAAAAATTTTGAAATTTTTTTTTGACCTTCTCTGTTCGTCTAAAATGCTCCATATATTTTCGAAACATCCCTCCATTGAGACCCGAAGCATATTTTTTCCCCATGGAAATCGGTCCAGCCGTTTCCGAGAAAAATATGTTTTTCGCTTTTTCTACTAACCCTCATAACTCCCATAAAAATGATTTCTCAGATATAATCTTCCGCAGAATTGAACCTCATATTAGTACCAACTCATGGCGGAAATGACGAACAGATTCGGTTGAGGGCAGTTTATACATGCTTATCCTGCTATGCCCTTTCTTAACAAAATTATTTACTTTGTTTTTAAGAGTATTTTTCTAAAATCTCGAATATGAGAGTATTTGTGTAACTGTTCGCGTCTTCGAGACGCGTGATGAACTTATTATTGTTGAACTTTGTATTGATAAACTTTGGATGATCATTCTTAATCAGTTGATAGCGACTTAGGGAGTTGAAAAAAGTAGCCTTGTTCAATTGGAAAAAACTTTTTTTTAAATTTGAAATATAACACTACCGTAAGTTAAATGTGGTTTAATAGATCAGAACACATCTATTAACATTTTGATGGGCTGTCTGATTTTCTGAAAATAAGATTTGCGGTAAAACAAAAACGTAAGCTTGAAAAATATTGAAAGTATCCAGTTTTTTGTTTTGTTACATAAAAACCTCCCTCTATGAAGAAGCAAATTTATTTGGTACCTATGAGAAAGTAAAATGCTTATAAAATGAGCACAAATAAATAAACCCATAGTGAGTCCATCTATAGTACTTCGCAGCAGTGTTTGAAAAAATCTCAAAATTAATTTGAAATTTGAAAACAAAATGCATATTTCTGAAGATTAAATGATAAAATTTTGAAGCTTTTCAGGCATTTCGAAATTTTTTAGGATATTAAATATTTTTTTAAGATTGCTGGAAAAATTGAACGTGATTATTCATTTTTAAACATTAATTTTAAAAGTACCTTTCAAAATATTTTAAAACATTGCCAAATATTTCAAGAATTGTAAAAAAAAAAGAATCTGGAAGCTTTTAAGGCACTTTTAGGAATAACTCGAGTCAGTTTAAAATATATTTAGAAATTTTAGAAACTCTAAAGATATTAAAAACTTCCACAAGTCCTAAATATCTTTTAAGCGGACTCTGATTTTTCCTAATATGGTGTAAAATTCTGTAAAATAGGTTGAAGATTCAACTACTTTGGTGAAATTTTAACTGCTTTGTTAAAAATTCACTATTTTTGTTCTTTTTCATCATTGTGGTTGATGATTTATTTCTTTAGTTGAAAATGTAACTATTTTATTGAAAACTCGCTTTTATGGCAGAAAGTTAATCTTCTTGGTTTTGGAAAAGAATCATCATTTTAATTGACAGTATTCATTTCATTGGTAGAAAATTTAACAATTTTACTTGAAATTTACAATTTGAGGCAAATTACAGGAGATAGGAAAAAATTATAACAAGCAAAATTATTCATCTCAAAATGATGTAACATTTTTAATGGAAAATGTTTTTTTTTTATCAATCCGAGTCCCAGTCCGATGTACAGAAATAAATAACACATACATTTATTATAGAAAATTTCGCATTTTGGACACAGTTTAATCAAGCGCGAGACGAGTGTCAAGAATGTATTTGTTATAGCCGAAGGAGCTTTAGGGAAAAGAAATTCATAATTACCTAATAGTCCAAGAGGCAGTTATTTTTTTACGATTAAAAAAAACGACGTATTCTATCAAAAAATGATGGAATACAACTTTTTAGCTCTTGCTTGGATTAACAACTTTTGTACAACTGGAATGACAGACGATGATTTCACTGTTAGATATCATTTGAATATTTCATACTTTAAAAGAAAAAGCTACCAAAAATGGTGCAGTGAAATATGTCGCTGCCTCCCAGACTATAATAACAGATGTTAATGTTTTGACCATTAGTTTCTAAAGTTGTATGCATGAGAATCTTTCCAAAGCAGGCGCATATTTTTTTAATCGAACTAATGGTGTAAACAATTGTAGTTTACACACGTTCTACTCGAAAAGATTTTGTGACTGTGTCACGGTAGCCCAATGGAGTGTCCGCGATTTCTTGTCGGGTCAATAAATGAACCTCACCGGTGTACACGTTTATTTTCGCCCGCTTCATCATAAACATATCAGTTGTATATATTCCACGAAGAATCGTTTGCTTTTTTGTCTTTTTCAATATTGCATAGACGTCACCATTGGACGTTGATAACACAATTTGTTCTTCAGTTGGCATGGCTTTATAGACATTATTTGTTGTTCGCAAATGAATTGCTAGATTATCGGAAGGGAAAGTGTATTTTCGAAGTTCAAATATCCGGTTCGGATTTTTGTTGGGAATAAGTCGAATGAATCTAAGTGCTATTTTAAGATCAAATCCAAGTACATGAGAAAGAGTTTGGCTGCCAAGTGGCGACCTGGACCTGGCACGACGAGGTGGCTCTACAGGAAGAGGTAATCCGGCGGAAGGATGAGGTCTGGCAAGAGGAAGAGTCCTTTCTGGAGCATGACGTCTGCCAAGAGGAATAGTCCTTTCTGGAGAATGAGGACTGTCAAGAGGAAGAGTCTTTTCTGAAGAATGACTTCTGGCAGGAGGAATAGTCCTTTCTGGAGAATAAGGTCTGGCAAGAGGAAGAGTCCTTTCTGGAGAATAAGGTCTGGCAAGAGGAAGAGTCCTTTCTGGAGAATAAGGTCTGGAGAGAGGAAGAGTCCTTTCTGGAGAATGACGTCCGGCAAGAGCAATAATCCTTTCTGGGGAATAACGTCCGGCAAGAGAAATAGTCCTTTTCGGAGAATGAGGTCTGGCAAGAGGAACAGTCCTTTCTGAAGAATTTATGTCAGAAAAAGAAGAAGGTCTGCAACGAGGAATACCAGGAATAGGGTCGCCATTAGGTAAACACTCAAATGGTAAACTGAATTCTGCAACAAGAAACTTGAAATGTAAATGTAACACTTTTGACACTGGTTTTTAATAATACAAGATTCCTTTTTTTATTTAATTTTCAACCGCAGAAAATTTAACTGTTCAAAATTAAAGAATATTACAAATTCAATTTTTGAAAAATCAAATTCAAAGTTTTCTTCAATTTCCAAAGCTGAATATTAAAGACCAAATCGAACTTCTTTTCAATATTTATTTGCATTTATTATTATTTATTTTATTTCATAGTGATTCAAGTTTAAGTATATATTTTAATTTGATAAATAATCAGGACATCAAAATATAAAATGTATAATAAGCGCGCAGGGAGCCTTATTTGGGCAAGTACTCTGATAAAGATAAATAAATATAATTTTAAGTAATCATCTCTTAATCTCAGGTTTTAATTGTTCCTAAAATAATCAGTTGGCTTAAAATCAACATAGCATTTTTTAAAGCAAATATAATAAATTTCAATAAATGCGTACATCTTGAAAAATCATAAATTACTGTTTTCACGCATAATAATATACTTAAATACGATTTATTTGCTTACGTAGTAAAAACCAGAAAATTCTTGCGTGTAAAGTAAAATTTATTTGAATGAATACAACCATTTTTTCTGTCATATCTTTTTCCAATTTTTCTGCAAAAATTATGAGAAAGACATTTTTTCAAAAGTTAAGGATACGTTAATTTTGAGTCAAAATCAGTTGAATTCAATAACAAAACGATTGTTGAACAAAGTAGATTAATTTTCAACCAAATTTATTGTTGAATTCTAAAACAAATAGAGGAATTTTTGACCAAGAAGATAAATTTTCTACCAAAAAAGATGAGTTCTCAACAATATTCATGAATTTTCAGCCAAATAGTTGAATTACTAACCAAAATGGGATAATGAAATTTTCAGTTGAAAAAATTGAATTTCAATCAAAAAAAGAATGAATCTTCGACGAAATAGCTAAAAAATAAGAATTTCCAACCTAATACATGAATTTTTATTCAAATAGTTGAATTTTGAAGTCAAAATACTTTTTCAGTTACAAAAATTTATTTTCCACCAAAAATGTTGAGTAAAATATATGAACGGGAGTTTTACACCAAATAGTTGAATTTTCTATAAAAAAAAGATTCATTTTCAACCAAAATGGAATGGTTTAAATATTTTTAATTTATAATAATTTAATTTAATTTTTTAACCAAAAAGGTGGATGTTCTACCAATAAAATAAATTTGTCATAAAAGTTTAATATTGAATATAAAACTGTTAAATTCAACCAAAAAATACAAATTTTCAACTAAATACATCAATTTTTGACCAACCAGTTAAATTTTCAAGTAAAAATACAACTGAAAAAGACTAAGTTTTAACAAAATAGATGAATTTTCAACCAAGTTGATTAATTTTCTCCTGAAAAAGACAAATTTTCCCAAATTCCATCAATTTTTGACCAACTATTTGAATTTTTAAATAAAAGAGACATTGTTAGTTGAAGAGATTTATTTACTACTAATAAAAACTAATTTTCACAAAATTAGTTAAATTAAAAAAAAACAAATAAATTTTTATTAAAGTAGTTCAACTGTTAACCAATTACTTTAATTTTTAAAAAAGTTGATTTTACATCACAAACTATTAAATTAAAACAAAATGACGAATTTTTAACAAAATAGTTGAATTTTAGACCAAGTAGATTAATTTGTCCTCAAAAAGACGAATTTTCAACTAAATAAATCAATTTAATTTAATAAATAGTTGAATGTTTAAGTAAAAAAGACATTTTTAGTTCCAATAATTTATTTAGTACCAAGAAAAGCTAACTTTCAGAAAAAGTTAAATTTTGAAGTAAGAAAAAATATTTGTATCAAAGTAATTCATTTTTTAACCAAGTAATTGAATTTTTAACCAAAATACATGGTTATTTAAAATAAAAAAGAGTTAAATTCATCCAAAAAAGACAAGTCTTCAACAAAATAGATGAATAGGAGTTTTCCACCGAATAGCTGAGTTTAGTTTAAGTTAGTTGAAAACATTAAATTTAAACAACAAAAAACTCATTCTTAACAAAAAACTTCAATTTTCAACCAAAAAAATCATTTTTCAAAAAAGTAGCTCTATGTTTTTGTTTTGTTAAAAATTCAACTATTTAGTTAAAAATTAATTAATTTTGTTAGCAATTCATCTTTTTTGTTAGGAAATTCATCATTTTGTTTAAAAAAAATTTCTTTATTAATAACTCGTCTTGTTTGGTAGAAAATTATTCTTCTTGGCTAAAAATTCATTTTCTTTGTTGAACAGGACCTAACTTCGAAATTGGGATTTTGTAGTAACTCAGAATAAGGACACTTTTCGAATTTTACTTTTTATGAGACACAACCTTCTAGGATTCAGAAATGAGACGCTCAGAGCAAAAGCGAACGAAAAAAAAAAACGTACGCAGAAGCGAAGTAAAAACGCGCGAGAGCAAAAACGACCTAAAAATTGGCGAGAGGAAAAGCGAGCCAAGAATGAAGGGGGAAGGTTCCCCCACTTTGCTCAACTCGGCCAGCCTCGTGTGAAGCCGAAAATGCACGAGCACGAACCCGAGGCTTGGGCTCAGTTCGCCCGACTTCACGATTCGGTTTCGTTCGCTATTAGGAGGTTTTGTCTTAAAATATTTATCTCAACATTACAAAATTTAGTTTTTACAATTTTATTTTAATTGTGAAATAATTGCCGTTGAAAATTAATTGTGAATAATTGTAAAATAAATGTAACAAAATGTATTTTATAAAGAAATATCTCATGATTTTTAAAGGACAAAACAATTTTGAAGTTAAGTCTTTGTAGTGGTTTAATAACTAATGAAAATATTTTCAGAATATTTTGCCTTGATTCTGCCTTGATAGGGTCAAGCATGGTACAAAAAATCGTCGTAACATTTCAAATAAAAACTGTACTCTGTATACATTAATTTTAAAAAGTAAAAAAAAAAAATACTACTTATAAATATTCCTAAATTTTATTTGAATATGATACACATTGACTTTTATTTTAAAAAATTCTTTTAAATAGTTGGTCATTTTTTAAATTTTAAGACATTTTTGTACCATGTTTGACCTAAGGAAATAGATTTCAGGAATGGAATTATAAAAATATCTGCATTAGTTAATAAAATACTATGAAGACTTGCCTTCCAAATGATTTTTCCTAAACATAAATCAGATTTAAATACACACAAAAAATACACTTAAGAAATGTCAGAAATTCATGCAGTTTTTTTTTTTCGAAAATCATTTAATTTTATTTTACAATTATTTACAATTAATTTCCAATTAAAATTATTTTACAATTGAAATAAAATTGTCAAAATAAATATAAATATAAGTCCTCCAAGATTCTTGACAAAAGTTTCGAAATATTTTGTAAGATTTCAGATATTTCAAATTGAAATTTGAACAACAAAAAAACATTTTCGACTGAATAGTTTAATTTTCAGGCAAAAAGGTAAATTCTCAGCGAGAAATGTGATAATTGCTATTTCAAAAAAAAAAAAAAATTTATTTTAAATAAAAAACGGTTGAATTTAACTTTGAAAAAATGAATTTTCAACAAAATAAATAAATTTTCAAGTAAAAAGGATTTTTGGTCAAGAAAAAAGGAAAATTACAACCAAATTGTAATTTACGGCAATAATAATTTTTAATTCAAAACAAAAATTTCGAATAACTATTTATTCTTGAATTTATTTTTTTTTAAGGTTATAGGTATAAATACAATTTTCCTAAGATTCTTAAGAAAATTCCCCAAGATTTTTAAATATTTCTGTACGTCAATCAAAATTTCGACAAAAAATATAAGTTTCAACTGAACAGTTGAATTTTCAACCAAAAAAGGCTGAATTTTGAACGAAAAATGTAATAATTGCTATTTCAATGAAAAAATTCTAATTTTGAATTAAAGACAGTTGAAATCAACCTCCAAAGAATGAGATTTCAACCAAATAAATAAATTTTGAAGTAAAAAAATTGTTTAATGAAGGAAAAAGAAAAATTTCAACAAAATTATCATTTAAGGTGAAAAATATTTTTGTATACAAAATGAAAATTTCGAATAACTGTTTATTTTTTAACTTTGATTTTTGCTTATTTTACGCATATATTAATATAATTTTCATATAGGATTCTTGACAAAATTTCACAAAATTTTTCCATTTTTCAGATATGTCAAATAAAAATTTCAACAAAAAATATAATTATCAACCGAACACTGAGATATTATTATAATTTCATTCCTGAAATCTATTCCCTTAGGTCAAACATGGTACAAAAATGTCGTAAAATTTAAAAAATGACCAACTATTTACAAGAATTTTTAAAAATAAAAGTCAATGTGTATCATATTCGAATAAAATTTAGGAATATTTATAAGTAGTATTAATATTTTTCACTTTTTAAAATTATTGTATACAGAGTACAGTTTTTATTTGAAATGTTACGACGGTTTTTTGTACCATGCTTGACCATATCAGGGCAGAATCAAGGCAAAATATTCTCAAAATATTTCAATTATTTATTAAAGTACTACAAAGAATTAAGAATAAAAATGTAAAAACTAAATTTTGTAATGTTGAGATAAATATTTTAAGACATTGAAGGTTTTATAAAGTTTTTAGATATTAAGAAAGCATATGTGGTCAAGTTAATAATTTTTCGGCTTTTTCTCTTAAAATCCCCAAAGTTGTGATTATAGTCTAAAATAGCATGAAAAGAAAGGTAATTATCGGAGGTAAGCATACAGTAAAAATTTTGATTAATTTAATAAATTAAAAATAATAATTATACATTATCATTTTAACTTTACAATATTTAAAATCGATTGAAAAATAAAACATGAATAATGAAAAATGAAACCACTTGAAAGTGATAGATATTATTAACTAATTATAAAATCCCATATACAATATTCAATATATTGGAACTTTATAAACCTCCAGTGTCTTAAAATGTATTCCCTGTAGAATCAGATAGTCTAAAACATTCCATAAGAATTCCTGAAAGACATAATCATTAAATATTTCAAGACTTCATTACACGTATTTGATGTCTTTCCTTTAGGTGTGGATTTTCGAAAACAAAAATCAACCCAAACCTCCTAATAGCGAACGAAATCGAATCGTGAAGTCGGGAGAACTCAGCCCAAGCCTCGGGTTCGTGCTCGTGCATATTCGGCTTTACACGAGGCTGGCAGAGTTGAGCAAAGTGGGGGAACCTTCCCCCTTCATTGAGTGCAGTTCGACCAACCAAGCTTCAGCGGCGTGGCGTCACTTATACGTGAGTGGCGCGGCCTATCTTACGCCTTGGAGGTGGAGGGAATACACAGGAGTAAGCGAGAGGTCCGAGAGCCTTATCGGCCTTCTCTTTCCAACCTATGTACTCCCTCCACTTCTAAGCCACTGGTTACGGCACGCCACTTTCGTATAAGTGACGCCACGCCGCAGAAGCGTACTCGGTGGAACTGTACTCATTCTTGGCTCGCTTTTCCTCTCGCCAATTTTTAGGTCGTTTTTGCTCTCGCGTGTTTTTACTTCGCTTCTGCGTACGTTTTTTTTTCGTTCGATTTTGCTCTGAGAGTTTCAAATGAGACTGTTAACAGATGTGAAGAATTGAAATTTATCATTAAAAAATCTTTAATTAATAAATTACTTATTTTTAAATGAAAAATTCAGAATCTGTGGGTCTGAACGACTGTAACCCTAACAAATTTTCTTCAACAAAATTAAAATTTTAAGTTTCTATAAGGATCTCCTAAGTCGTTAGAAATACATAAAAACAAACAATATTCACGGTATAGTCGTCATACAAGTACAATACAAATACAAATTATAATTATAAAAATATTATAAACTGGAAGTTATAAACCGCTCGTCCTGGAGTCGTAAAAATTTGACTCAAGATATAAATATAAATTTAAGAATTTCAAATTAGATTAAAATCAAATCCAAAGTCCTACTTAACTTCCAATACTCAATTCAATGTATAGAATTCCTAAATGCTCCTATTGCAATTCCTAAAAACAAAAAAATTTTGTTTCTTTGGACAAAAATAAAAAAATAGGAAAGAAAAATGAAAAGGCAACTAACCCAATCCCCTTGCTTCTCTTTTTTATTTCTTCCACTTTTTTTTTATTATTATTAAATCACAATATGGAAGCATTTATAATATTTACCAAAATTTGGTTGGTTGCTTTTTCATTTTTTTCCCCTCTTTTTTATTGTTGTCCAAAGAAACAAAAATTTTTTTGTTTTTAGGAATTGCAATAGAAACTTGTCGCCAAGACATAAATTGAAGATTATAGGTATGTTATTATTATACTCACCAATAAAATTGAGAATAACCGCCAAAGATAAGAAGAGGGTATGAAAAATTTTCATCTTTTCTCACCAGAGGAAACACTGATTAATTTAGTTATGAAAAATTTGACTAATTATTCTTCGCTAGGTTCGTAGGATTTTGTATATCGTACAGTCATCATGATAAGCTTGTTCTTCTGAGATATTTACATTTCATAAGAGTCAGTTTCAAGAAGAAAATTCACTTACGTGATTCGTTGAATCTGATATCACTGTTTATATAACGTTTCAGGTTTTGAACAAAAATCGGCTGTTTTTTGGAACTATGAAAAAGTAATAATAATTCTATAAAATATGCTGAAAGAATTAAAAAGATAAATTTCATCCTCATGAGCCAACAAGGCTCCAGTAAATTTTGAATCACTAACATAGTATCTTGCAAAGATATGTTTTTATCTCAAAAAGGCGATTATCTATTGAATATCTATTGATCGTACTTTTCATCGCGTCCAATGAAAAAGAGTAATACAGCCAATTAACTACTTTCTTGATTATTTTTCTATCGAAATATATTCAACTGAATAATAATATAGACTTCATTTGAATACGGAAATTTTTCCTTATTGTTGTAAGAAGGTGTAGTTCAATACTGTACGATTTGTAACTAAATTTATCATCATTTTCCGAAACTCGAGTTAATTCGAAAGAAATCAAATTGCAATACTCAGCTTAAATTATTTTCATAATTTCTAATCAGAAATAATACAACCAAAAATATAAAGTTTCAATCAAGAAGAATTTTTTACCAAAAAAAAAATTATTTCAAACCAAAAATAGAATAGTCAAATTTTTAGCGAGAAAAAAAAATTCCAACAAAAAAAGAAGAATTTTCAACAAAACAGTTAAATTTTTATTCAAAAAGATGAATCTTCAATACAAATTTGTTAACCAAGTCTTACGGGATCTTTGTTTAAATTTCAAAACCCGATTCGAGGTGAAGACATTGTGAAACCAGAAAGATTCTGTTGACAACGAATGTGGAAATTCGACATTCTTACGATTACGATTATTTAAAAATAAGCGCGTTTGGCAATTTTTTAAACAATGAATAAAACGCAGAATCCAACTATTTTTCAATAAATGGGCTCATTTTGGTAACGAAATCAACTAAAAATACCGTTATAATGACTCTCTGTTATGATACTTTAAAAATTGGCAGGAATTCAAACATCTTCAATCATTTAAACAATTTTTATAATGAAAGGCAGAGTTTGACATTTTGCAATGTTTTCGTTCAAATTTCTTGATGGCATCAACTAAAAATGGGTTTCCAATTGACAACACTTTTTAATTACTTAGACAACAATAATAAACAAATTCAAGGTTTGACTATTTTCCAATGAATATGCTCAATGTCTTTTACCGAATCAACTAAAAATGTCTCGCCAATGACTGTTTACAATGATACATTGCAAATTAAAAAAATCTGTTAATTATCTAAACAATTTTCATTTAAGAAATCACAGTTTCACTATTTGACAATAAATAGGCTTATTATTGAAGAGTAATCAAGCTGTGCGTTTGTTTCAATAATTAGCAATGTGTTAAGAGTCATTTGCAAAACATTTTCAATTGATTCTGTAAAGTAAATTAGGCTTATTCATTAAAATAAAGTCAAACTGTGCATTTGCTTATATAAATTGTTGAAATAATTGAAAATCGTTGTAAATTTTAAAAGTATAATAGGAAAGGGTATTTGGAACGTTATTTTTAGTTGATTTCGTTTAGAAACTAGCTGTGAATTTAATCGCAGGTGCTTCCAGATTGTTTGCATGGTGATAATTTGGTGAGCAATTTGCTTCTTCATTATGACTGATTAGCAAACATTGTTGTATCATCATTGAGGTTGTATGAAGTGAAAAATACTTTAACAACATAAGGACTGTTCAATTTAGAGGTTAAACTCAGATGTAGTTGAAATAAGAAGGACTTTAACCCTCTCAGCCTACACTGGGTGTATTACACCCGGAAGATATTTTCGACTCGCTGTTTTTACTGAAAAGTTGTTTCAGTTTTGTGAAAATATTTACAGTATGTGTTGAATTCATCTTATTAATTTTACAATACTTATTTTTGTGAGACTTTTAGCTACAGTTTAAAAAAAATTTTATTCTGATGCGTTAATTTTACCCAAAGATACTGAACTTTAAACTTTGGCCGGGCACAAACCACCCAGTGTAGGCTGAGTGGAAAATTTCGGAAGTGTAGGCTTTGAGGGTTAAGACATAGATGCAACTCTTCCTCACTTTTCCCTGAACGAACAGAATAAGCTATGCACTTTAAACAAGCTCCCACGTATTCCTTTACCCTTTTTCGTAATTCTGTAAACCAATACACCCTTAAAATCAAATCTACAGTCTTGTCAACCCCTACGTGCCCTATATCATTGTGACATGCCCTAATTACAAGATTAATCATTTTCTCTGGCACATAGAACAAAAGATCATTCTTAAACTTACGATACAATAATCCGTTCCGCACTTCGTATTTTTCACTCTCACCATGTTCTAGAGATTCGCGAATTTCGTTCAATGTTGGATCCAATAACTGTTTATACGTAAGCTCCTGTTCAAACGTTAGAGATTAAACCTTAGAGAGTTCAAACGTTAGAGATTAAACGTTAGAGAGTTCAAACGTTAGAGATTAATCTTTTTTTTCTCTAAAGCTAATTTGACAGCGCTACAATCCGTTCGAATCACAAAAGGTATTCCTAACAGATAAACTCGGAATCGCTTCAAGGCAAACACAATAGCAAGCAACTCCAACTCGTAGCTATGATATTTACTTTCGTCTCTAGAAGTGCGCTTGCTATAATAATGAATCGGATGTAGCTGACCGTCTTTCTGTTTTTGTAATATAATCTATCCAAATCCTATGCTACTGGCATCAGTCTGCACTTCGGTGTATGCTGAAAGACAATATATAACCAACGCTGGCTCGGTTACCATACGGTCAATTAAGATTTCAAACGCACGTAGTTGAGAGTCACCGAAATTAAAATCTGCACACTTTCTCGATAAATCATACAGTGGTTTGGCTATCATTGCAAAGTTCGGAATGAATCGTCTCACAAAACCCACCAACCCTAAGAATTTTGGAACTTGCAACACGCTTCTAGGCTACAATTTGAATGGCTTGGTCTGATGCACTCCAATTTTTAAAGATTTCCCGTAATCACTTTTAATTTCGTAAGCTCTCAACAAGACAATCTTCGTCTTTTAAAATAAAAACGTTCGTTTGAGGTCAACTGTATATCCATTCTCAAATCAACCAGGTTAGTATTCTTCAGTTTCTCTTCATAATCGTTTAGCAATCTATGTAATCGGTTTTTGAATTCAAAAGGAACTTGATCATCTACTTTAGTCGTTGACAGATCAAATAAAATTTATCTTGTTTTGACTCTCTTCAACTAACATGATATCGTTTTCCGGAAGCTCGTATCTTAGTATTACGCTATCACGCCTAACCAAAGTGATACCAGGTTTGTTTAGAAAGTCACGGCCTAGAAATACGTCATGTCTCATTGTTGTGCCTGGAACTATCACAAAAAGGATCTGAATTAACCTATCACCCAAAGGCTGCAATTTCACATTTGCTTCAATGAACCCAATTATCTTTAAAGGCGAGAAGTTAATTCCCGTGAACGAACGATCTTGAATAGGTTCACTCATCAACTTATATTCGGAAAAATCTCGCAAATAAATTTTCTCCTTTAACAATGGAATTGGACTGCCGTTATCAATTAATGTTTCTGTATAATACTTATCGTTCTTTTCATTTTTAGCAACACCGCATCCGCACTACTTGGAGCAACCAGAGGAACTCGTTTCTGCGTTCACACCGTCGACTCGCTGGAACACACGTGTAGCTGCTCAGCTGACGAATCCTGAATGAAGACCACTGTATTCTCCTTAGAACTCGAACTCATAGCATTAGCAGATCTTTCACTTCCCTCTGTCGCATCTCTGGACATTCTTATTGGACAATTCCGAGCTTGATGACCCATCTCTTTGCATTTGAAGCAGACACCCCTTTCCTTTAGAGGATTTTTGCAGTCACTGGCTAAATGCCCAAACTCATGGCAACTGTAACATCTTGGACGTGGACTAATCGAAGTAGGCTTTGAAGACTCTAATTAATTCTCGTCAAATCTTGACAGTTTAGACTAAATAGCAGAATTTCTACTCTGCTTTACATCATCCCCTTTTCTAGAGTCTCTTCTTGGTTCGTTTTTGGTAATACATTGCATTCCATCGAGCAGATCCACCAAAGTTCTATAATTTCCCTCCCGGGCATGAGATTTCAAGAGAAAATCCGGAACTCCCTCAATCATATATTCGATTGCTAAGTCCTGGGGAATATCCAGTCTATTGATAAGTTTTAATTCATCCTGGAAAGAGCAGGAGAATTTTTCTCCCACTTTCCAAAGCCGTCCTTCCATTTTTTTTGTACGAGTTGAAGGGTCTTCTCTGCACTTAAACACCTGGATCAGATCTTCTTTTAATTCTAGCCAAGTTTTTTACAGAATCCCTGACGTATTGTTATACCACTCCAGGATACGTTTCCTCAATCGACGTACAGCCTTTAACTTTATTATATTATCCGGAACTTCGTAAGCCTCTTTTACTTCGCCTACTCTGCGAATCCACTTCTCGATGTCATCATCCTCTTCTTCACCAAAGACAGGAATTAGATCACCGATTTCGCTGTGCTTCGGAGCTACATTCCTTGGAGCTCGCCCAACATCGTGAACTTCTCTGTTGACTTCTCTATTCTGTTCGCCTACCCTTATAGCTTCTATAACAGCCCTTGTAGTTGCAGCCACTATTTCCTCAATATTTACCACTAGAGCATTTCGAGGAAGCCTAGACATTTGTGGGCCTTCTTCATCTATATTCTGCCGGTCGACATCATCGCCACGGTACTCGTTCTCGTAATTTTTAGAGCCTCCGTCACCCAAGTTTTGGTCTTCGTCACGGTTCCGGTCTACTTGGTGATTTCCGTCATCCAAGTTTAGATCTTCCTCACCATCTTCCCCAAGACGGTGCTTACCGTTTTCAATATTTGCCATCATTTCTTCCTTGAACACTCTCACAATTTCGTCTCTTTCAAGGTCTTCTTGCATCGCGTCACGTATGTGGCAACACCACACCCTTTGTCTTTAAAATTTCCCAACTGCGTCACCCTCGTGGCAACACTGCACTCTTTGTCTCTAAACTTTCTCACTTTAAATGCACTTTTTGGCTCTCTCCGCCGAAAATCATAAATTCAAAACTGAACACTAAACACGTTGGCGCTCTTTGCCAAAATTTCACTTCTTTTTAGATCCAAACTCTGATACACGAATTTCCACATGAAGCGTCACCCTGTCTTCGCGACCCGGTATCTCGAGCGTTTTTCTTTGTTTATACTTAGACCCAGCTCTACTCTTGAAGCATTCCCGGATTTAGTTCCTTGAATCCCACTTCTGAAGCTGTAAGCTATAGGTAAAAGGGACTAAATCTAACTCAGTAAAACTCAATTCTGAGCGGAGATAATAAACAAGTTTATTCGATCGTGGTTCGATACAGCAGACTGATTCATGATCTAAGTCTCAGATAGATGTCACTATAAAATGCGCCAAATAGAAATTCAAAATGATTTGCTACAGTCAAACGTTTTTCTATTCCGCGGAAAATTATTATTCATGCTTGAAAAGTGATCTTTTTGGTTAAAAGTTCAACCATTTGGCTCAAACTTATTTTTTTTTGGTTAAAGAATAGTATATTGTGCTACAAGTTGAAAAAGCGAGAGATTTAAAACGAGTGTGAAGGTAGCTACCCGAGCGGAGCGAGGGTGGCTATCACACGAGTTTTAAATAGGTCGCTTTTTCAATGTGTGGGACACGATACTTTTTCTATAATTTGTTAAAAAGTGCTAGTTTTTGTTTACCTGTTTTTTGTGTAAAAAGAAGGCGATTTTTTGTCGATTGACGCAACAATGACAATGGCAATTATCAAAACCATGGCAATAATATGGCAGTAATAATAAGCTGATTCTCACAATTGAATAGTTGGCCCATAAAGTTGAGGGCTTCAAAACTTCCGATTTTTCGTGAAAAAAACCAAGCACAGTATTTTCGGAGAAACTGACGGTGTTTTTTTGCTTTTGCCAAGTGACAAAAGTACATACAAAATACACAACTCGAGACTTTTCAGGAAATTGCTTTTAGGTTAGGGACGACAGTCGGAAAATAGAATGAAGTTGGCTGCGCACGATGCACGAGTCCACCCGAGGCAGCACGAACCCACCCGAAATAACATTTACTTTTTCCACTGTGCCTCACTTTTATCACTGTCCATTTACTTTTTCCACTGCATCTGTCTACTTTTGTCACTGTTGCCCAGAAAGGTCGGCACTGCGCATGCGCCACGTCATCGAGCAAAAATCGGTAACTTTTTACACCAAAAACAGGTGGAAAAACTGGTACTTTTTCGCGAATTATAGAAAATAATCATTTAAATCGATAGCTCTTGTTCCTGGTGGAAAAATTACTTTATTGCAAATTCATTTTTTGAGCCAAATGACACGAGATACGAAAAAAATTCAGGCAGCAAAATTGTTCAGCTCAAAAAGATGTAAAATTTTGATGGAAACCACTTTTTTATAAGACGCATATTTGCTGTGATCGTGATAAATGTTAGAAACAACAAAAAATTTAATTTCACTGAAAACCTATGTGAGATGTGGAAAAATTTTGGAAAGGCAAATTATTTATCTAAAAAGCTCTAAAAATTTGCTTGGCACGGTTTTTTGGTAAGAATCATATGTGAAAAAGATGAAAAATAAAATTCTTTAATTATCCAAAAAATATTGTTTGTCTACATTTTTTAGGCTAATTTACATCAAATCACGACAATAGTTGAAATGCACTTTATTTTGCAATATATGCATAAGCAGTCCCGGTCCGAGGTACAGATACTAATGACATATACATTTAATTCAGAAATTTGGCATTTAGGACATAGTTCAATCAAGCATGAGACCAGTGATGAAAATGTATTCTTCCAAGACGCAGGGGTTTTAAGGAAAGGAAATTCAAAATTACAAAGCTACAGCCGTAAGTGTTTCGACCTTCAACTCCAAAAGTTCTATCCATAAAAGTAGGTGAAGCATACAGACCGAACGCGAAACGCCAGATCTTACAGACGCTTGCGGATCGCTCGATAAGAATGTGCTTGTACCCCGCACATATGTTTTGAACCGAATTAGGATAAATTGTGGTTTTGAACACGTGCTAAACCAAACCGCTTTGTGATTGGATCACGAGAGCCTAATGGAGTGTCTGCGATTTCTTGTGGGTTCAATTCATCAACCGCGCCAGAGTACATGTTTATTTTCACCCGCCTTTCCACGTCTGCAAAAAGTCTATATATTCCACGTAAACTTGTGTCCTTTTTTGTTTTGTTCAATATTGCATAGATGTCACCATTGGACGTTGTTAATACAATTTGTTCTTCGGCTGGCATGGGCTTATGGACACCATTTAATGTTCTCAATTGAATTGCTGGGTTATCGGGAGAAAAGGTGTATCTTCGAAGTTCGAATATCCGGTGTGGATTGTTGTTGGGAATAAGTCGAACAAATCTAAGTTGTTCTAACGTAAATCCAAGCACGCGAGAAAAATTTTGCCTGGGAGGAGGAGACCTGGATCTGGCACGAACAGGCTGGTCGGCAGGAGGATGTGACACGGCAGGAGCATGTCGTCTGGCGAGAGGAGGAGTCCTTTTTGGAAAATGAGGTCTGGCATGTGAAAGAGTCCTTTCTGGAAAATTTCTGACAGAAGAAGACAAAGAAGGTGTGCAACGAGAAACATCAGCATGAGGGTCGTCATTACGAAAGCACTCGGACTGTGAAGTTAATTCTACAACAAGAAATAACTTATGTTATCCTAGCAATTCATCGCTATTCATTGAATTAGTAAGTTAGTACTACCAAGCGGATTAGTAAAATAACCTTACTAATTCACGTGGTAATATTTACGGTTGCTTAACATATAAATGAGAGTCTTCTTGTAAGTAGTATTGTTGTTGCAATTGTTTGGAAGGATTATGTGTAGGGTATGAACAGAATACTGAATTAGATATCAAATATGTAAACGAAGGTAGAAGTCTAATGGTATAAGTTAGAGTGGAAATGATAAGCTATCAAGGAATGGCTATATGAGCCTAAGTCATTCTGTTGTCATCCGAGAGGTTATTATGGTTTCCTTCAATAATTATGATTTGCTCAAAATCTTGTGAGATTATTTATTATGATCCTTATATCTCACAATTGGCGACGAGCATGCCAACGTATATTCGGTATCATTCATTAGTGCGTAAAAAAAAAGTGAAGAGGAATCACACTAGAACTTGGGGTATCAAATTTTTGCAGATATTTTGATCTCGAATTTCAACTCAATATGATTCGCTTTAGAGGATCAATGAAAATTAGGGAGAACAAATTCAAGGCGTATTATCATCACTATACAAAACAGAATGACAGTTGAAGATTTTCGAAAAACATTCCTTTCTGCCAAATTCAAGTTCTGCGAATCGATAATCGATCCTTGATCGAGATTTGCTGACATTTGTAAACAAACATCCACAACCTCAGTAATCATAAACTTATATAAACGAAGTGGAGTAAATGATTTTTTTTTCAAAATTTGATAGACAATTTAATTTTAAACGATCATCAATAATTGATCATCATTCAGGTAAGAGGTTTAAATAATTTTATAATGTGTTGGGTAGTTGAAATTTTATGACAGATAATAATTGATCTCGAAATTTGATTCAAGTTGATCATGAATATAGGTCTCAAAACGTTGCATCCTTCTGATCCATTTGCCGTACCAACTTGATACCCGACAGTTTTTTGTGATAATAATTATTTCAAACTGGTTATTGTGAAAAAGTTTTATTAATGACGTGGAAACCATCTAAGGGAATTTTAAATGACATTCAAGAAGGTAAAATACTGCGGATTTATAAATTGACCACAAGTGAAGTGTTAGATTGCTTAAATATATTTGATGAAGTACTGGACAAGACTATAAATATTGATTAACTAAGAAATACATTAGTAATATAGTCAAAAGAAAAAAACCGTTTACAGTCAAAGAGTTAGGATCGAAAGACAGTGAAACTAAAAATGTGCATTCAGATAAAGTAAAAACCAACATTGTGAAAAGAAGTTCAAATAAAATATGTGATTTATCAAAATTAACATTTTCCTTGAAAAAAGATGATTGGGAAACGTACACGGAACGATTAGCAATATATTTCCTGGCTAATGATGTAACCGGAGGAAAGAAAGTGCCAGTGTTATCAACAAAGATTGATACGGAAAATTATAAGTTAATAAAAGACTTATGCACTTCAGAATTGCCAAAAGAAAAATCATATGAAGATTTAGTGAAAATTGTGGAATATCACTTCAAACCGTATCCTTCAGAACCTATCGAAAGATGTAAATTCTATAAATCGAAACAAGAAGGCCATGAGACAGCAACTCTTATCAATCGTTTGAAACACCCAATAATATTAATTGAGTAGGATCCGCAGCTGGTAATTTCCAGTGAATAATTAAAATTTTCAGAAATTTACGAAATTGTCGGAAGTGTATGAAAATTTATAAAAAATAGTGGAAAGTTATGAAGTTTTGTTGAAATCAGCCCTATGCATCGCCCCCACTCTTTCTGTTCTCTCAGCATCCGGAGGGGTATCGTAGTTCAAATAAGTCCAATAGATGGCGCTCCGATCAGGTAGTGCTGCTTTTGCATTGTTATGTATAGAAAAAATACTAAAATTCATTTAAAACTGGATACTTTTTATAAAAATAAAAGAACAGCATAGTTTTCATTAACAATAAGCGCAGGTTTGATTATTAATATTAAAAAATTCATGAAAACATGTAATTTATTATTAGGAAAATTGAATATAAAGATGAGTATTTTGAGAACAGTTTGAATTGTATTTATATTTTTCTATTTATTTTGCTAATGTGATTAATTAGTTTTATAAACAATTGTATTGTTACAAATTTTAAGCATTTACTGATATTATTTAATTAATAATAGTAAAAATAATATTTAAACCTTAATACTTAGCCTTATAATATACTTTCTTATTAATTCATCTAGAAATTTCCTCTCTCTCTGAAAAATATATGTTACATATAATTTATCTATAATATATATATATATATATATATA